>VWYP01032619.1:12379-34456 GCA_013400435.1 Pycnonotus jocosus | reverse complement strand
TTATTGTTATTGTTATTATTTAATCTAGCTAATGATTAATTAAGTGATCTAATATGTAGGTACTGTAAATCTCTTAACTGTTTCTGTGTTGGAATCACAGAACAGGAAGCTAACTCAAAGTCTAACTTGAAATGTTTGAAAGGAGAAATCACCTTTCTGGTCCCAAGTCCTGCTCCAGATGCAGGGCCATGTACTCTAAGGTGGTGCAAAGCAGATATCTGGAGAGTACACTTGCAGCATGTGGACTTCTACAGGGTTAAACATGGTGCATGAAAGGGTGGAACAGAACATATTAGATTACAGTCATTCAGATATTTGCTTAATATAATAGTTGACAATAAAGTGGATTCCTCTCATTTCTGCCAGGCATTAAACAAAATAGGTTAGTTCCGTCTTATATATGCTAAAGTAAGAAAACCATTGTAATTCTATTGTTGACTGATACTAGTACAGCTGACTTTTTATATCTCTGACGCCCTGTTTCCTGTGTTCAGATCTCTTGGGATAGACAATTACTGTGATATTGCAAATACAGTATTTGCACAGAAATACTTAAGGCAGAATATATCCAGAATACTTCAGAAAAAGGGATTCAATTCAAGCAATTTGCCTTTGTAGTGAAAGATTGATCTCATGTCTTGGAGAGCAGGAACTCTGATAGAGCCACTACCTGTTTTCAGTCTCAGGACATACTATGCCAGTGTGTTCCCAGTCCTGTCACATTTGTATAGTTGAACTGGAGTTACTTATCACTAACAGCTGACATGCTATCTCAATGGTTTTCTTCGAATATCTTCACTGCCATGCAAAGAAAAATTCCACGTTTTACCTGATGGAAACTAACATATATCATTATCTATTTTTCTTTCTCTGCCTCCTGTCATGGGGGATTTGACTATCACAAAGATCATATATAGGGCATGTTAGGGGAATCCTTTTTATTAAATGGTCACTTACTAAATATTTGGCAGTGGCTTCATATAATATTAGGGAAATAGTCATAGCATGCTTGGTTTTTTTCCCACAAAATGGGGTCCAATATTTCTGTCAAAAATACTATTTTCAATCAAGGAAATAATTTTCACTAGGAAAAAAAATCAATCACAGGAGATCATCTGAAGTTTTCTGGAAGGCAGTACCAGATGCTTTCTCTAATGCAGTATTGCAGTTTACAAAAGCTTCATCAGCCTATTGGTTGGGATAACATTTTTACCCTCTAACAGTTTGTTAAGTTTTCTCCAATCCAT
Source organism: Pycnonotus jocosus (assembly GCA_013400435.1). Taxonomy (NCBI): domain Eukaryota; kingdom Metazoa; phylum Chordata; class Aves; order Passeriformes; family Pycnonotidae; genus Pycnonotus; species Pycnonotus jocosus. The sequence continues at coordinate 33,209 of VWYP01032619.1, read as the reverse complement.
CAAAAAAAATTTGTATTTTATGTGGTGCTGCTTGCAATACCCCACTCATATAAATGAAATATGTCACCAAGTGATGCAAACAGGTTCTGGATCTGATTCATAACCATGCTGAATTCTTTTTTTAAACATTTCTGAATTGTAATAGTTCATATTTTCACAGCACTTTCCATTTTGTGGGCTCTAACAGTTTAAATTTCCCACCCAGGAAAGCAGAAAACACAAGCTAAATGAAGAATCAGAGGTGACATTCTCTTTTAAAAACCTTCCTTTTAGTTTGGAGAAGACGGATGATCTCTTTGCATAGGTATCAAAAATTAAAAGACAATGGATGAAAGCCTACTTACAATTTTATATCATTTTTAAATGTAAAGTTTTACTAGTTGTAGTGCCAATGGAGTCTTGGTTCATTACACATGGAAAGTACCCTTCCTGCAAAATATTGCTCAACTTGAAATGTGTCTAGAATGCATTTTAAAATATAATCTTTCATAAGAAATAAAATCTGGTTTACTTTTACAGCCTTTTTTTCTGCCTTCTGTCACTATGTGGAAAAGTGTCAACCATTTCTGGAAGCTTAGAAAACTTTTTCTAATTTCTGCACCAAACAAATATATCTCTTTCCAGTGTGTCCAGAAGATCTGATACTGGCTAGCTGTGTTGTCAAAGCCTATTTTTTCTAAATCCATCCTCTTTTTTTATCCTGTTCTCTCTGGAAACAAAATATTTAACAAAAAGCATGCACAAGCAAGGAGCTATCCACTACCACATGTCTACTCTAAGGTCTTCATTTCTCTGCAGAATATTTATTTGAAGTAAGATTAATTTAGTGCCTTGGGTCTTACTTTAGCAGGATGCTAAGTTGTTTTCTAGCTCGCCACGGATGATCATAATGAATTGAGCTTATTCTGTTCTCACGTTCATTTAGAAGTAGCTTGCAGTTTATCATCCATTTCAGCAACAGGTGCCCAAGCACTCTCTTAGAGGAGCAGAACTTCCTGGATAAAAGCCAATCATATGTTCTAATATTCTTTAAAAAAAAAAATAATGAGAAATTTCAGAGAAAACTTTTGAAAGAAATCTAGTCCTGTGGCCTATCTCTCTCTGCAATTTCAAGACAATATCTATTTTCCCCAAAATACCCCACCCAAAATTCTATAAGCAAGAGTCTCTCACCCACCATTTAAAGTTACGTACAAGGGACAGTTCCTAGATAACAAGTCTAATAGCATGTAATAATAAAGAAACAAGATGTCTGATTATTTGATCAACATATGATTTCATAATCACCTAAAAAACTCTCTTGTACTTGAGGTTTGTAGAATCTATCCACAGCTTTAAGCATTTTCATGAGGGATCTTTGTCAAAATCAGAAAAAAATTCTGTTTATTGACATAATTTAGGATTCAGACAGACAGACACATGGAATGCTAGTATAACATCATATTTCAACCTCTTTTTGACAATTCTGAATCTCAAAGAGAGCATATGACACAGGAAGGAGGACCAACCTACTTCATATCAGTGAATCTCCTTTCTGTTTAATGGACCTGGCATTTATTGCACTGCTGAAGCTTACTGAGCTTATGTGCAATGACAGCATGCTAATATATTGTCTCTTAAGTCAGCATCAAGTAAAAAGAGTATTGGACTTGGAAAGATTAAAATTTTCCCAGCCCAGTCAATACGTTCTTATGATCCTGGGGCCGTGGGATAGCCAGTTTATTCTCTAGCTGTTCTTTATTACAGCAATTATTCACTAATTCTACCAGACTTCTCATTGAATAACCTTTAGTGGCCTCCCAAAGATTCACAAGCTTGAAATGCACATTTCTGAGCATAAACATCTCAGAAAAGTTCATCTGTTTAACTAGCTATGCATCTTGGAGCACTGGCAGCAATATGGGAAGATATTTTAAGAAACATAACAATGGGAGACAGATTATACAACATGCTGACACATAAATGCCCTTATTTTTTTCCTCATTTTATAAAATCCCCACTACTTGGCCTCAAGAATAACTAGTCACTGATTTCCATTTTACATCATCTCTTCCCTAACAGACTGCTGCTGTTTGCCTTTTTCATGCTCAGGAGTTGAACAGGAGTCGTGTGTTTTCTGCTTCAAAACAGAACAGAGAATCAAATGCTTCATTTGGAGTCAGATAGATTCCTTAAAGACAAAAAAAATGGCCAGTTTTTTGAAAGGAGAGCTGCTTTTGAGAATGCAAGAATTAAACTTTATCCTGAAAATTGCTGTTTGTTTAGAGTGGTTTGGGTTTTTATTTTATGATGTAAGTATTTTTCTCCTGAGCCTCTTCCTTTTATATCAGATTTATTCTTGCCAGTGGTCTTCATCACTTAAATTCTAATATAATTCCTTCTGTCTTCAAAGGGTATAAAAATAAAAGAAAACTTTGGAATATGTTTTTTAATTTAGACCAAAGAGAAGAGGAAAGGAAGAAGAGTACCACAATCTCACCTCAGCAGAGAAGAATCTAAAGACTGAGCTGATGGGAAGAAAAGCCATACTACAGACATGATAACTGTAATTTCTGTTTGAGTAAAGACATATGTAACTAAGACAGAGACAAGAGCTCTCTATCTCACTCCATCTGTGATTCAAACTCACTACTAATTCTGAGTACTATGCAAAAAAAATTCAAATATTTTAGTCAGTATCTGGCAGACACCTTCAGTTTCTGACAAAAAAGGACATAGGAGAGACTGATAATGATATTGGCTGTGCTATTCCTAACTTTTTCTCTCTATTATTTCAAGTGTGTGTGTTTTATTAATGACACATCTGTAGCTCCAGATTGTTGACTCTTGTAAATTGCTTTTATTCTTACACTTGGGGAAAAAGCAAATCAAATCAAAGTTAGAGGGTAATGTTAACCTATATATAATTTTTCAAAACATAAATTCCCACCTTTAAGTTGTAAGTGAAGCAAAATGCATTTGAATAGGAATTTTCTGTCAAATTCTACTCTGTACCAAGAGACCTTGCACTTTTTCTTGTATTTTATTATTTTCTTTTTTTTTTTTTTTCCATTTGCAGGGGAAAGAGGAAAAATGTGTTTGGCAGGAAAGCATGGAGAATTTCATTCTTAGTGGTAACCAAGTGTTTGCTTTCTCCCAGCTCTCGGTCTGCCTATCTGACTAATTGGTGTGACATTAAAGAGGTCTTAAGACAAATGGATTGTGAAGCCTACTTCAAAGATACTAAAACTGGAAGGGGAAAAGGGGACAGAATTTGCTTTTGATTTCTGATACTAAAGAAAGAGTTCAAGAAAACGGTGAAGAAACTCCTGGCTTTGAATTCTCTTTAGTTGCAGGGTACTTCTATATAGTAAAACTTCTGGTGGGAAGATATTTCTATTCGTCATTAATTTCTAGTATGCAAGTATTTACTGAGATTCTAAAAGACACTTATATTTCTAACTTACATGTTCTGCAATGTCAGTTAGTTTTCTCAATGAATATGATCTCCTCATGAGACATCACCTTGTTTTTAAAATATCTAAATATCTTTTAGAATTGTCCCAGTAATATATGTATTGTTTCTTGATGTATTCTTTGTGTATTTTTCCTCTATGTTTAAAATGCTTTGAGGTACATTGATTATTTGGATGTATGTTCAGTGCATGATTAAGTTTCCATATTATGCTTATAGTGTTAGACTTTTGCACAACAAAGCTCCGTAAAAACAAACACAATTTTTTTATGTCATGTTGCTGTTGTGACAGTGTGTTGGAAGGGATCTGTCTTGGCAGTAGACAGTAATAATGGTCTGAAAATGTGGGAGCTTTGGCTGCTGAAAAATTAGAAAAAGCACACTTAGAAAAATTAGNAAATTAGAAAAATTAGAAAAATTACACTTAGTCTGTGTAAGAGCAAGGAAAATATAAATTTTTCTTGTTCATTAGTTTTGTTAAATGACATTCAAATTCTAGAGTTACTTTAAAAGAAGACTGAGAGCTATAATGGGAAATATAAATCATGTAATGACAGAATCATTTTGGTTGGAAAAGACTTCCAAGTCCATTGAATTCAACCTTTGATCACCACCTTGTCAACTAGAGCATGACACTAAATGCCACATCCAGTTCTCTCTTGAATATCTCCAGGGATAGGGGCTCAACCACCACCACTTCTCTGAGTGGTTCCAGTGTTTACAATCCTTTATGTGACTAAATTCCTCCTAATGTCCAACCTGAATGTCCCCTGGAACAGCCTGAGGCCTGCTTGTTTGCCTGCAAGAAGAGGCTGACCCCCACCTGGCTCCAGCCTCCTTTCAGGCAGTTGTACAGAGCAGCAAGGTCTCCCCTGAGCCTCCTTTTCTCCAGGCTAAACACCCCCAGCTCCCTCAGCTGCTCCTCAAGGACTTATGCTCCAGACCCTTCCCCAGCTCTGTTGCCCTTCTCTGGACACGCTCCAGCTCCTCAATGTCTTTCTTGTCATGGAGGACCCAAAACCGAACACAAGATTTAAGGTGAGGTCTCACCAGTGCTCAGTACAATGGGATGGTCATGGCTGTGCCTACACTATTTTTGGCACAACCCAGGATGTCATTGGCCACCTGAGGACACAGCTGGCTCTTTGCTGACCATCACCCCCAGCCTTTAGCACTGGAACTGTTGTGACTGAAGCATCAACCTGGAACTTTCCCTCGCTGAACCTCATCTATTAGGCTTCAGCCCATCCATCTGGCCTGTACAGATTCCTCTGCAGCTCCTTCCCACTACCCAGCAGATCAACACTCCCACCCAACTTAGTGTTGCCCATGAACTTACTGAGGATACTTTCGATCAACTCATCCATATTATTTATTGTCAGTAAATGTACTATACAGGACTGGGCCCAACAGTGATTCCTATCAGACACCAGCAGTGACCAGATGTAAACTGGATTCACCACCACTCTGTTTTTTTAACCAACAAAGATTATGCCTGTCCTAGGTCTGGGCTGACAGATTTTCCAGGAGAATGCAGTGAGAAAATGTGTCGATGGTTTTTCTGAAGTCCAGGTAGACAACACCCACAGCCCTCCCCTCACTCATCAGGTGTGTCACCTGGTCATAAAAGGAGACCAGGTTGGACAGGCAGAACCTGCCTTTCCTAAACTTGTGTTGCCGGCCCCTTGGTTGTGCCCTGTGTGCTGGGTGATTGCAACCACGATGATCTTTTCCATAACATTGCTGGGCCCCAAGGTCAGGCTAACAGGCCTGTAGTTCCCTGGATTCTCCTTCTGACTCTTCATGTTGGATGGGTGTCGCATTGGCCAACCCAAGACCTCCACAGTGAGCAAGACTGGTGGTAAATAATGGAGAGTGGCTTAGTGAGCTCTTCCACCAGCTACCTCAGTACCTTTGGAAGAATCCATCCACTCCCAATGTGTTTAATGGCTCAGCAGGTCACTACTTCCCTCTTCCTGGATTACAGTGGGTCTAGTCTGCTCCCAATCCCTGTCTCCCAGCTAAGAGGGCTCATTACCCTGAAGTTAACCAGTCTTGCTGTTGAAGGCTGAGACAAAGAACAGGTTCAGTACCTCAGTTTTTATCTAAATCTAAATGGATGTGTCTGAAGAAGTCGGGCTCTGTGGCATGGCCCTATCAATGCTGATACCTATGTTCCTGAAGCTGGAACACAAGAGATGATGCATTTGAATAACAATTAGTGAGCTTGTGGGGAAATAAAATTATGTCCAGCACACTTTTAAAATTCCTCACAAGATGAGCTGCTGGATAGATAGGAATGTGAGTGCAGAGAGCCTGCAGGTCAGAGCCTGGTTTTAAACATGTCCGAAAGGAGAAACCTGCTCTGGCAGCATCAGCAGAAGTCACAGTGCATGACTTTCATTTGAAAATTTCAGAAACGTTTGTTGCGCATCACTACTGACGTTTGTCATGCCATGATGTTTCCATCAATCTTCCTTCCATAATGTTTTGGAAGGACTTCTGAGGAGCACAGTTGGTAACTAAAGCTCCAAGTGGAAAATCCCATGGAGGCAAAGCCATGGCAATGACTGTGTGTATTTCCTTTGTTCTGTGTGGTACCACTGTGAGATATGTAGCATAGCTCAGCCCAATTTTAGTAATTACAGTTTACTGAGGATGAAAGGCTTTGGAAAAAAAGATATTGACAGTTCTCACCATAAGAAAACATATATGTGTGTGACTGGAATTGATGATTATTTTTTTCCAGATAAACTCTGGGAATTTTGAAACTTTTGCTCTTTTCCTTTCACTCACAGTCCTTTCAATCCCTCTCTGACTTTTGTGGTCCCAACACTACTATTATGCTAGTTTCCAGTAAGTATGACAAACTGTTCTAATTAGGTAATTCAAAACAACAGTTTGATTGCAAACATATGTGGAATTAAATGTGTTTTTAAATCAATTTTCCACTGCTTTTTTGTGAAAATTAGATGGCTTCAATCATTGTAAGTGTGATTTAGGAAGGCTGGAGTTGTTGGAACCCACTATTTTGTGACAAGAGGATGCATTCCTTGTTTATTGAAATATAGTGCTGATAATGTGTTTACAAGGAATATATACAGTTTGTTGAAGTTTAATTCAAGTAACATAAATATTTTACATATTAATGCTGAAAATATTTTAACCTAAGGAAGTGGATATCCTGTGAACTTTCAAATGTAAAAGATTATTATTCTTATTAATTTAAGAACTTAAAATATTTATTTGGCACTTATGGCATGACACAATTATTTAGGTGTAAAGACTGTACTGTAAAGGTTGGGTTTTTTTTAAAAAAAACCCTTTACTTTACTTTAACTGTAAAGACCTACTAATGCTTTCAGTATTTTTTTATCATGTTTTAAATTTAACACTTTAAATTTGAGATATCTTTTTAAATCTACTTAGTAAATGTTTCGTTTCTGTATGCTGTTTGATGATACAGTTTTCTGAAGTCAAGCTTCTAGATATAAATCTAAATAAAAGATTGTTTAAATATGCAGTGGAAGATCATGAGAAGGTCTGCAAAAACAATTTAACCTCAGCATGGCAGAAATTGAAGGAAGGACCATTAATATGCTGTAGAAATGGCTGGTTTGAGTTTGGTGTTCAAGCTCTCTGTTCTCTATTTAGGGATAACTAGGCATTTGTGAGGCTGGTTTTCCACAGTTCACTTGCTAAACTGGGAGGTATTTACTCTTCTTCTCTACTTCTTGCTGTAAATTCAGTGATTTGCTCCAAGCTGCACTTGTCTCAAATAGGAATTCAAAATCTCAACAACTTTAGAAAAAAAAGGCATACACACAAGATGATTATCCCACTTTCATTCAGCCAGAGACAGGAGAAGATACTGTCATTAGAACTGTCCTTCTGTCTGAGGATACCCAATCTCCTTCTGGGGCAAGTCTTAGGTTAGATATCAGATCTTTCAATTTCTTCCTGGGTTTTAAAGGATTTGATAGCACCTCTGTTGTCAAATTCCCAGCTGAAGTCAGTATTATGAAATCATAATTTTGTATGGTATAAGCAGAACAGGCAAAATTATTTTTCCAAAAACATATGGTAATGAACGGAGGTCATTAGTCAAAGGAAAGAAATGAGTGATTGTTTTTGCTATATATTTATATTTTAAACTGATCCACTGTACTGTCATTTGCAGCTCCAGAAACAGAAGCACTTTCTTTCCAAAGCTATACTATTAGACAATAACTGTGCTATTAGGGTCTCATTCCTTCCCCTCCTCGGCACTCCCTGAGTCTGCTTTGAGGCTCAAAGTGCAAAAGTGCCCTGCTAGATCACCCTTGTAGGCCACCAGGATCTAGGTGCACCTTTCCAGATGGTCTTTTCAGAAACAGAGAATGAGGGTCAAGTATACACCTTCAGATCTTCTTGTCTGGGTTCCGAGCATGCTCCCTGGCTGCTGTAATTTACTGCCACTTCATCCCTGTCCACTGAGGTCAACCAAGCCAGCTTTTCAGCTTACAGCATCATGTCCTTACTAAAGAAATTCTATCTTCTTTTCCTGAAAAATTTAAAACAACACAGACACCAGCATTATCTGTCAAAAATGTGTCTGAGGACAGACAAAAGCAGTATTTCTAAAATGATAAATACAGCTTCTTAAGGAAAAATATATGTTCTTGCTTTTGTTGAAAATGACAGTGTCTTTGGACAAGTTAAGAACCACTAGTAATTCAAGAACATCCTTAATTCTGCCTTTTTATAATACACATCTTTCTACTCAATGCACAAAAACTATATAGAACACTTCTCTGAAAATCTAACAGCAAACTGAAACTTTATCTGTGCATGACATACAGAAGGCAATATATTTTAATATACTAATGAAGTTTCACCTCTACAGACTTTAGGAAAACTTTGCTTCATCAAAGATAATTCCAAAGACATTCTTGATCTGTTCTCATCTGAGTAACCTTTGTAACATCAACTCCAAGGTCTATGAACTGTGGAAGGGAGTCCAGAAGTCACTCTAAGTTGCAGGAGGGCTCTTCAGAGTTTTACAGAAAAGACTCCTAAGATCATAAGGAGGAGTTAGCCATAAGATTTTACAGCCACAAGAGTAGGGCAATGACCTGCTTCTCATTGTCAAAATTCTGTCCTGTATATTATTTAGTATTTGATATAATACATTCATAAGATAGCCAATAATTTTGATCTAAAGTACAAGCTTTTATTCAATAAAACTGTTAGAGATTACAGTTTAGTTTTTGTAGCTGAATGAATTCAATTTTTAGCATAGAATTTATATGTAAAATGAATCTTCATCTTTAGTTGAGACTAGGTAACACATCAAGAAGAAAAAATAAGGTACAAAAGAATCTCTCAGTATTATTACAATGTGGACACACATAACCCCAAAGTTTTTTTATTCTCCTTAAGTATTTAAAATTCCATCAGAAGGAGGTCAGAAGGAACGAATCCCAAAGAATAAAATTATTTTGGGAAACAAAAATACTGTCATTAGAGATAAACAAAAAGAAAGAATTTTTTTTTTAAGTGACTGTTTCTGATGCAACAAAATTTTATACACTTTCTGAGTAAACCTCCTCAGGTCTTGACAGTGGAAGGAGTATGTTACACGCCAGCTGAAATAAAACAGGAGTACTTTGGACATCTTCCATATATAATGACATGCCATGACTTTACAACAGTAAAGTTTAAAGTATCCCGCCTTGCCACACAACAGAGCTAATGCTTTTTCTCCTCAAGACAACTGCTTTGCATTAAAATGAAGCAGAAGCATAAGAATGGAACTATCTTTTTAGCAAAAAGTGAATCAATGTTGTCTATTTTCTTAAGTCTTCATATGATTCCTTTCACTAAGAGTGTCAACCAACCAAACATTTAAAAATAATGCTTGGGTTGACAGACTTTCTTTTCACATTTAGAGACTATTCTCAACTTTTGAACCTATTGGGGTATTGCAATAGAACCCAAATTATTTGACAACAGACAAAAATACAGGCTGTATACTTAGTTTAATAAAGTTTTGTTTCCTATGTTAAAGTTTCAAGAATATAATAATTTCTAAAAGATTCTTCCTCCTTATAATAATGCAAAAAAATAGCCAGCTCTTTAAGAAGGAAATTGACCATGTTCTAGACTGTTCACCCACTAATAGGGAATGCTAACTGGAGTAGGCCATGAAGAAACAGGTTAGTTTTATCCTGTTGGTGATGTATTGATACAAAACAATGTTTGAGCTTTTGCATAAATGCAAATTGTAAATCCTGGACTTCAGAAATTTCAGCCACTGAAGCTAGAGGAAAAGAGAGTAACAAATTGTTAATATTCATTTTCACTTGTTTCCACGCAGAAGATTTGCCAGATGTGACCCAAATGTGAGTCTGTGGCTGTAGTAGTACATTTTTTAGTTAGTCAGTTTCATATGGGCGTTTAGTCCAAGCCTTTATTTGGTTGATGGGTTCCCTGCCCTTGTTAATGGGTGATGGGTGGTTTCATACTGTGTTGTTATATTTTCCCCATTGTTTTTCCTCTCTCTATAGAGTACACTTAACTACCTCTGCCAAAGTCCCTTTGTATCACTGACACCTGGGCCTTCCACCACTTGCAGCCTATGCCCTGGTACTTAGAAAGTTCCGGGAACGCCATTGACCAGTCCATAAATTCTAGATCCCCTTCCTCCATTTATTCATTAGATTGTATTTCAGGTACCCCTTTTGTTTCTGGGTCACTCCCCCATGTCCCCCAATTGGTTCCAAGTTTGTACCTTCCCTTTTCCTCGCCCCTCTCGATAAGGTGATGTTTGACCCCAAGAAATTCACTTCTATGTGACCACCTGGGTGGAATAAACCAGCTTTAACCCCTACAGAAGTCCTTCTTTCATTCTTCGCCACTGCCACATTTCTGCTAGAAGCTTGGACTCACAAATCAGGATTATTAAAGTCAGGTCAGTGAAAGGGCTAGCCAGGAACGGGATACCAAGGCAGCACTGGACCGTGACTACATATGCCTCTCAAACATCTGTACTTGTGAAAGCTAGGCATCTAAGTGTCTGCTCTTAAGGACACCTGGAAGCCCTGCTCCAGAGGGAAGAATCTGTATCTTCAAGTGCCTGCTTCACAAGGTGCTCAAGTTCTGCCTGCAAGTCCAGCACACCTCCTGGGGCCAGCATACACACAGCCATGGAAGACTGTGTCCTCTCCTGTCTCAGGTGGCCTCAGGCTGCCTTTGGCCTCACTGAATTCTGGAGCTGGATCCTCTTTGTTTCAGTGCACCCAGTACATGGCTTTTATGTGAAAAGGCAAATTCCCAAGTCCATACACTTTTCAATAGACTGAGGGACTTAGGGGTTTTTGAGCTGTCTTGAAACTTTAAAAATGCCAGTTGCCAACTTGTAAGTGCCAGTTAAATAGGCATTCAGAGCTTGTGAGGCCTTGATCCCATACATCAGAATTTCTTGCTAGGAGTTCAAAGTCCTATGTCTAATCCCTCCTCTAGTGTTTAATTTCCACAAGAACAGGAAGCAGTCCATAGGTTAAAACATAGTTAAGATAGTGAATATATTTTAACAAGTACCAACTAAAAGCAATTTTAAATATAAGAACTTAAAAACTCAGACTCTCATAGTTTATCATACTTATCTTTTGTAAGCAAAAAAATAACAGAAATTGAGTTACCAAAACTTCTAAAGCTTGATTTGGCAGTGATTTGACAGTGCTGCAGAAAAACAAAGCTGAGTTGCCTTAGTCCAAATGATACACAAGAAAGTCATAGCAGATAATTCCGCACAGAATTTTTTTGCACCTTGATTTGAGATTCTCTTCATTGTGTCTGTACATGTATAAAGTCCTGTCAAAGATGATGTCAAATCAAAGAGATGATATTTTACACTTACCTCTTTTTATTGTACTGTTCATACTCATCTTTTACTCCTTAGCTTGGTGAGTGCAAAAACTTAGAATTTATGACATGCAAAAAACAATTCAGCTATAATAAACTCCTGCACCAAAACAACAGATCCACCAGCTTCAAAAGGCATCATCATATAAAAGCTGAGGCTTGATAAAAATTTAAACACTTCAGAATAAATGATCATTGGAGAGGATCATGGGAATGGGAATGCATTTTTTCCTCACCTCTTCAATAAATACCCACAATAATTACGTCCTTCCTGTCACAGAAAAGAGAAATGAGTGTCAAAAATCTTAAACAAGGCAAAAGTTACAAGTTTCTGATTCTCTCTCTACTGATCAAGCCTGCACAGATAAATTATTCCCTTATGCAACCTGCACAACAGTAAAAGGACTTATGCCTTGACTTGGGGGTAACCTGTGAGAACACAGCAGTCTGTCCAGCCTAAGCACACTTCTAAAAATCTGCTTCACCTGATGGACCTTGAGACCTTGTTGGCTTTTGCACCAACTGGACTGAGCATATAAATGCAATCATTTTCTAGAAGAAATCTCTCTTCGTACTTAGACTACTTGCTTTGTGCAGTAGCAAAATGCATCCCCAAATCCTAAATGGAAGTTATCAGACCAGTAATTTCTATACAACTTTGCTTCATGTGTGAGAATTTAAGAGAAGGCATACTGACATGGAAAATTAGGGAGGGGAATATAGATGCCAGTATCTGCCAAAGCAAGGAAAAAGCTTCTTTGAACTTCAGCGAAAAAGAAGAGATGGTCTCTGTAGTGGGCTGAGGAAGACCAAACTAGCAGTAAACTGACTAACTGTTGGCTTGATCATCCATTTTATCAGATTACACAGGTTTGGGATTGTATTTGCTTCCAGCGCCTCTCGTTTAAGTAACTTCTGAAGGAGAAGATCAGTGCTATAAAATATTTATGGAAACTTTAATCAACAAGTTCAAACAATTTGCAAAATCAAGCAGAGTTTTAAGAAGTTGCCTTTGTAGATCTTCTTTGTTGTTCGTTTGATTGTTTGTTCATTCAAATACTTAGAAGGTTGAAGTCACATATTTACAAACGTAAATTAAATTAAATGGGCCTTTCTGGGTTTGTCAAGCACACTACTGATGAGTTGTTTTCCAAGTGCAGAAGAAATAATAGAAATTATCAGACAGGTACAAATGAGCAATTCATATTAAGCCTTCTGATCTTTACCATTTTATCTCTAGATGAAATCTGATTTGGTGTAAAATCTTCAAAACATTATCTTCAAATACTAAGAGCTTGTGTAATAACTAGGGTGAAAGAAAAATCAGGTTGTTTTTTCTTTACTACTCTTTGGATACCGGAGAAGTCTAAGTTTGCTCTTCCTACACAAAGTAATACATAAACCCAGGATTTTCACCACCTTTCAGGCTGTAAATTATATGTGGAAATTTCTTTCCATCCACTTCATTATGCTGTTTAAATTTCTTTTCAGAATAAAGTTATTCTATGTAAGATCTTCTAAGGCAAGAATATTCAATGCTAATTATATTTAACATTATTCTATGATATAAAAAAGCAATATAGGAGATATTTGTATGGCAAATTACTAACTATGGTACTTCACACCTGCAGCAAAATTAATTTAAGTATACTTACAGTTTAGATAGAAGCATTCAGCAATATAATTTTATAGTAACTAAATTATTTGAGACCTCAGAACAGAAGTGTATGTGTACTGGGTTAGAGATAAGCTACCTTTAAGATAGTAATCTGTGTCTTGAATTACCACAGAACCAAATGACAGTGGGACAAAACCAGTGCACACTGAAGGGAATTTAAGACAGAGTCTTCTTGTGATCTGACTCTTATAGGAGTTGAATATTTCTGCTAAAGGATAAGATTGGACATACTTAAGTACTGTCACAAAACAATTTTACAGATGTTTAGACCAAATTGATTCCCTGCTTAAACCAGAGTCATAGACTGTGGGTAGGATCATCAGATAATACATACAGCTCAAGCATGTGAGTTATAAATTTAATTACTGGGACTTTTCTGAAAGTTGAACTAGTCTGTTTTTCTCTTTCTACATGTTACCTACTAATCAAGAGGTAACTACTAATCAAGTTACCAGGATTGGTTTGTGAAAAAACCCCAGTCTATATTCGGATGGAAGAATTCATTCTGATCTGGATTCTCTTNAAAAAAAAAAAAAAAAGTATGATAGGACTTCCTTTGGCTGCCACTGGGATGCTACTGCTGTTTCCTGATGCTTGCCAAAAATATCAGAAACTATTCCATTGTTTTGAAAGCAAATAGATATTCAAATACCTGAAAAAGTTGCTTATGTGTTGGTTTTCATGTGTTTTTTTCTGTGTCGTTTTTTCTTTACCTGTCAAATGAGATTATAATCCAGATTGCACAGGCTCTAGAACTCCTTGTTCTACATCACTAGCTAATAATGGACTGGTGGTAATTATCGAGGAAACAAATGGCATGTCCTTGATTCCAAAGGTTTCTTTTAGCAATAGTTCTTACCTTGAGAGGAGGGAAATTGTGAGTTTTCCCAGCACAGCTGCAGAGAATTTCAAATTGTCTGGAACAAAGTCAAAGCTGAGCTAAACAATAATGTCTCTTTGTTTGAATTAGACTGGTGGATAGGACATTTGGATATCCATTGAAAATATTACTTCTTTGAAAATACCTGGCATGACTTCTCAGAGAAGTATTAGATAGAATATCTGAATGTGTCATTGTTCACCTGATATCTTGAAGGTAGGTCATAAATCCTGGGAGACTACAAGAAATGATGTAACAGATTCCAGGTAAATTGATGGTGGAAATTCACAAGAAGATTGTTTTACAGAAAATACTGTTTAAAGTAATAACAATTTTAAAAAATCATAGTGTAAAAGCATTAAAGTCTTCGTGAGTAACAGATGACATTAGAAAATTGGAAAGCTCACAGATTTAAAATCATAATTATCTAAATTTAGAAGGGGAGTATGGGAACATTTTTCCATAATTTGTGAGATTCCAACTGGTACCCCTGGCTGCTTGGGTCTGTAACGTTATAGGTCCAGTCCAGGGAGGCATGGACAGAACCAGCATTTTCTTGTGCCTTATCTTGGAGTACAGTCAGTACATCAAGGGACTACTTGGCACTCACACAATCCAGCCCAGTGTTCATCAGTGAGTAGTGGATCCTTCCCAATTCTGTTTCTGGCTTCTTTCTCTTCGTTTGCACCATGGCTTTTAACATGATTTGAATCTGGGGAGTGGAGGACGAAGTGGCAGAGATTCATTGTCTGTCAATAGATAATTCATCAATCTAACATTAAAGACTTGGATGTGTGAATGTTCACCTTTGCTTTATGGTGTATGACACAGAAGAAATATTTTTTTAAATTGCAGTAGCTGGAATAGGCTTTGAGATAAAGGCTCTATAAATCCACTGTGGGTCTGCAGGTTAAAGAATTGCATTTTTTACCTTTGTATTCTTGCTACTGTACTCTAGTCCTTTTCCATGTTTGGGTTACTCATTTACTCTGGCATTTCTGTAGCTCAGACTATTCTTACTGAGGTGCTTTAGGAAGGAATCCAGACTGTTTTTCTGCTGTGCTCCAGATGTTTGCAATAATGTACTACTGAAGTGAATGCCAGCAGTAAAAGGATATTCTTCCACAGGAAATACTTTGCATCTGACACCAACCAACAGCTCCTTAGGGGAAAAAAAGGCACCAATTTGTTAGCTGACAGTTAACCAGTAAACAAAGAACTAATCTTGGTAAACTGAAAATTAAGTATATAACTTCCTATAACTGAGTTTGAAAAACACATGTTATAAATTACTAATATAAACTATTGGCTGAGGATTGTTGCAGAAACATATTCAGCCAACCTTCTTCCTTCATTTTTACTACTTTGTTTTACTACCACCATACTTTACATTTTGAAAAGGGAAGGAAACTTCTATTGTTTCCAAGTAATTATGCAGGACATATCCAAGAGAGAAAAAAATATTCTTTATCTACCTTCATTCCTGTACTTTAAAATCATTTTGATAGATATTAGCAGGAGAGATGCAATAAGCATGCTATAAGTGTGTTTTTCCTTGCCTGACCCATTTTGTATTTTTTTTCCCTGTAATATTCTATTTGATTCACATTATGACAGCCATTTCTGTTAATTCTTTCTACTACTGCAGGGGACAGTGAACTCAGTACTTACAGTGAGACCAAATACATTTTTGCATCTTTCAAGGCTCTATATTTGTATAATTCAGTTTTTTGTTATTCTCCCACATTAAATTAATAGACTGTTTTTTTATACTTGCCTATACAGTGGATCTTTTATAAGTCAAAGAATTCCACAGAGAATTATTTACACAATATTGGAAGTGATGGTATAATAAGGTGGGGCAAAATTCACAAAATCCACTTAACTTTGACAAAGTTCACATCACTTCTAGATACTCATATTCTGACTGAATTTGGGTTTATTATCCTATCTTATTAAATCCATAGGCAGTACATGGTTGAGTTTTACACTGAAAACGGTATCTTTATTGAATTAAAATAAATCATAGATATAATTAATACTTATTTTCTATTAGAAGCTCTATTTCTTTGTCTAGCTACTGAGGGACTAGTTTGGAGAAAATAAATAGTTTAAATTCTTTCTCTTGTGCACTTTTCTGAGCTTTTGATTTTTTTAGAGAACTACCACTAGTTAAAATTTTATGGGAAAAAACCCCACTGCAAGTTATTGCCTGAGGAATAGCCCAGATGCAGAATGGGTTCATATGTTATGATTGTTCACAGCTCACAAAGGAAGCCTGACAAAAGAGATGCAAAGAACTTACTTTCAACATGTTTATCTTCCAGCACTTACTTCCCCATGAAGCTATAGTAAATCTTGTGAGCTGGCATTCAATAGAGAGACATGAATATAGATTTTCTTTAAACTGAGTTAATAAATGTGACCTTCCATCCTGAGCAGCTTGAAGGAACTGAAAATAAGTGATGCACAAGATACATTTTATTCATATTTAACAGAGAAATTACTGCATACATGTTTTTAAATTAGGAGAAAATAACTGCTTTTTCTTTTCACAACATTGCTCAACAAAGGATTTTCCAGGTATGAAAAGCAACCTTTATTGCCATCTTTATTTTACACATTACAAACAACATGCAAGGAAAATAGATTTGGATCTATTGCTATACTGCTATACTTTTACTTCAAAAGGAGAAAATAGTTTAAAGTGTGTGTTCAGCTTCTTTTCTCCATGCCTAGAGTTCTGCTTTACAAATAATCAATCCTGAACCATGTTTACCAATATGTAAATCTTTATGAGAAGTATCAGTGGATTGATAGAAAGGTATGACTTTCATGTTATACATATTATATGTATGATTTTGAATCAATATCAAGAACAAAATGGTGGAGAAGTAGGACAAGTAAGTGGTGCAAAGGGTGATGTTGCCCCAGTCCTGACTTCCATTATGTTTTCTAGCTACATTTTGGAAATAAGCAAACTGAATTCAGAAGCATGTTTTTCATTTTGTGAGGCCTTGAGTTTTTTTAAAGGAATAACCTGTTTTTAAAAAAGTGGAAGAATATAATGTCATTTTACTATACCACATTCAGAAATAGGGTTTTTTTTCCTTTAACTGAAAAGTTTTTCAGCATCTATGCAAATGAACTACAACTCTACCGTTTGAAACATAAGCAGCCAGAGTCACTTTCCAATCATAACCATTAAAAATCTGTCCAAGAGTTAAGAAAAGAACGTAATATTCAGTTAAGTATGGAAGCAGTTTGAAAAGATATCACTGTACTTCTCTTTTAGGATGAAAAGTATGAAAGATGAAAATCTGTCTTTAACAATTATGTGGAATACAGATTAATGGCATTGCACTTTATCTTAGCCCATTGTTTTACTTAACTTATGATTAATTTTGAAGATTTTGTTGAACATTTTAAACAGTATGTGTCCAACATTCAAGCCTCTGGCAACTGATCTAAGCTTTCTTCTACACAATTCATATGGCAAGAAAAAGAGAGGTTTACTCTTTAAATGTTTCCCTAACCTGTATGTGGATATGTGGAATATTTCCTTTAAAGACAAATTCTAAAGAGAGATAGAAAATAAATTAAAGTTTTATTTTATCATTCAACAAATTAAGATGTTCTGCTACAAAATCTTTTTACCTTATTATTTGCTTTTGGTTGGAAAGTTTCACAATGTTCAAAATTAATCAGAACATCCAGATCTTGTTTGACCTAAAAGTTTTTATGGAACTTTTGACTTTGATAAATAGCCCAAACTTCAAATAAAATACCTTCATCAGGCAGCAGCAAATTATTTTTTAATGAATTTATCTGAAATACTAGAAACTGGAAGAAATTGGGATGCAGTTTTACGTATATAATCTGTAAAGTGCTCCTTTGGTTTCTATTCTCATACAAGAATCACTTTTTTTTTTTTTTTTAGAGACAGGTGACTAAATTTAAAAGTCATTAAATTTCTGATATTACTGCTATGGCTGATTCTCATGCAAAATCATTTCTGTGATTCATGTACATTTTATGATTACTCATGATTTCCTGCATAGCTTCCAAATCTTAGTGACTCCATACGTAAAATAAATAGCATAAATAAAACAGCATGATAAAATCACTGCTTTGTGAGAGTGCAGTTAATTCTATTTGTAACACTCGGCTGAGATATAGGACTTTTTTTTTCCAGAAGGAAAAGTGCCATCTACTGAATCACCAAAACAAAACTTTGCAGCATCTTGATAGATTTTTGTGAGAGAGGTCCTTCCCAATTACTGCAAGCCTTACTCAACTTGCAAACATAATTGAGATCACAGCTGACAGTGATATGTTACTTCACTGAATATTCATTTAAGGCGGGGGGGAGTTTGTTTGTTTGTTTGTTTTTTCTTGAATAAATGTTCCTGGATTTCAAGTGTTAATGGAAAATTAGTGAACTGCACTTTGAATGTCTTAAGATTTTAACCTTCTAAATAATTTTTGCCCCCAAGATTTCTGGGGAGACTTGTGCATCCTCTGCATCTCTTTGACACCCTAAAGAGGTCAGACTTCCAGTAAGGAGTTACTCTTATTTCACCTGATTAGCCAGCTCGGATTTGGTAAAGGTATAGACAGAAAGACTACAAAAACAATAAGTTGACAGCACACTAATACATAATTTTATGCAGAGACAGAAGAAAAAAGAACTAAAATGACTAATAACTTTGCTGTGGGAACGGACTTATTAGTTAACTAAGACATGGTTTGGCAAGGTATAGAACATTTTAAAATGCATTAAATTGCTTTAAAGACCAATAGGACAATAAACATTATTCAGGGCGTAGAAGTGCAGTCAGTATTTTGTAGGGCTAAGCAGTAGACACTTGAATGAATAAAAAATATCAGCCACTGCACAGCTCTAAGAAGCATGTCACTACAAAAGTGGAGGGATTGGGAAAGTGAACATGATTTATATCTTCAACAGTTTGGGAAGTTTCCAAAGATGGTCACAGGCTTACAGGAATTGGATGTCAACAGGATTATGGGTAAAGTCTTGTCATGACTTAAAATTAACTGATGAGATAGAACGGGAATCAATTCTTCTTTCTTAAAATAAAAATATTTAGCAGTGAGACATGGCAACACTTTATACAGAGACAATCTATAAAATGATCAAATTACAATGTCTGTAGCAAATCTGGTTACAATTTTGTGACAATGGTAATTATTTGTACAGTAAGAAACCAGCCCTTATCCATATAAGCCATGTTATGTACTGTTAGATTTACTGTTGTACACCAATCTTAACTTCTGACACAAAATAGTTTTTTCCTCTAATTATGCTCTAATTATTTTTCTCTATTTTCTTTTAATTTTTTCTATAATTATCTCTGCTTCTGCATAGATAATTCCACTGATAGCTTTTCATAAATGTTTTATTTTTTCTGTCCATACAATATTGCTGAGGAATAATATTCAAACACATTAATTAAACCTTATTCAACAACTTGTGGGTTGCTTTCTTTCTAATTTAGTGGTGACTGCAGCTTGGAAATTCTGACTTAGCTAGCTTCAAAAATCATATGATGTTGTTGCTCATATAGAAACAGTTAAGCAAAAATAACCAGAGGGAATGTTTTTAAAAGTCAGTGTTGGAAGAGCTTCAACTTTGTAAGATGAAAAAGAAATCTCCCATTTGACTTGAGAAAAGCTGAAAGACAGGGGCTCTACTTGAACATGGCCCTGTTGAAACTGATTAGAAGGGCTTTGAGACACCTGGGGGAAAAATGAAACTTTACACCCACTAATATATAATTTCAGTCAAATATCACAAATTTTATAGAGGCAAAATGTGGAAATACAATTGCACTTTATGCTAGGAAGTAACAGGTGCTGTCACGCCCTCACTATTTTACCACGTGCAGACCACGTACCACCACACTGCTCTGGGCAAGAGTGCTTTTCCTTTCCTGCTTCAGCTAGGTTAAAACATCTCAGGGTGCCAAAACTCAGAAACATTTACAACATCAAAGTCAGCTGCAGACATGCAGGGTGATGCTCAAAGCAAAATTTGTCTGCATGCTGCCTTCTCGCTGTTCATAGCTAGTTGGAGATAGAAATACCTAAACCACCTCCTTTTAGCTTTTATGCAGTAAAATGAAAAAACAAAACCCACCAGAGGTTAGTGATATCTTACAATCTCTTCATTTTGCTCCACAGATCGATTTCTGAAGAGCAGTAGGGGAAGTATGTGTTCAAAAGTGGCACTGGCTAGTATTTCAGAGAAAGAGCCTGATAGAATATTCGTGAAAGATACTTGGGCTCATGTGCCTCATTTATTTCCATAAGGTGTGATACACATCCTTTACATCACTAGAACAGGGTCTACTAATTATTGTGTTTTTGCAGTGTAGTTTATATAGGTGAGAAATGAGGGAAATACAGGTGAGTTTATACATGGACATGAAAGTGCCTTTTACCGATTTGGTGGCTTTTACACAACATCGTCTTTTCACACCTTCATTCCTTAGTCCAAATGGAGCCATATACACCCCAGACGAGCCAAACCGGTCACTTAACAGCACAGGAGTGTGGGTGTCATCCCTCCTCGGTGCCACCAGAAACAGGCACTGTTGCTGTCTTCTTCAATGAGCCAGCCACGAAGAGTGTTTCCTTTCTGCGTGCTGTTTTGACGGGTTTTGACCTTTTCCCTGTCAGAGCCGGTGCGACCTGTCCCGCTCCGGGGAACCACGGCGGGGGGCTCTAGGGAGCGACAGCACCGCGCACCCTCGGGGAGACCACAGCACAGCGCTCTCGCCCCCAGGGGCCTGCGGGCGCCCAGGAGCTGGGAGAGCAGCTCTCCCGAAGAAACCGCCCAGCCTCCACCGCCCCCCAGGAGCACTGGCGGAGGGCGCTCCTCCCCCAGCCT
>VWYP01032607.1:2611-13857 GCA_013400435.1 Pycnonotus jocosus | reverse complement strand
TTTTTTTTTTAACTATCTTTTAAGAAAAAGAGTATGTACATCACAGAAAAAAATGGGCTCAAAATAATTAAGTAACTAGTAACCTCCCAAATCATTTGACTGATTCACAAAGTCCTACACAGGCTTTCAGGCCTTATTTTGGATAAGAAATAAAGCTGTGTTTCCTGTAATTATGCAATTATCATAAAATTGATAAAACTTTAAACTCTCCTCAGTAGTTTTGAAAGTGTATTAGACCTTTCACGAATAATTTTTTCTTGAAGTTTTGGCCATAAAGTTAAGTCTCCCAAAAGCATGGGAGGATAATTTACAAATGACTCTCATTTACAGTGTACACAATGCCATACGTAGAACTTGCCTTTCACTGTGTAAGTCTGAATGTTCTGGATTTTCATTCATGAGTGAGGAGATTTTACAAAGATTTTGCTTTTGTCCATCAAAGAATAGATTGTTATTGCTGAATTTTGGATTCTGTTTTTCCTGTTCTCTAAAGAATATTTTTTGTGATTTTCCTCCCCTCTCTTTTTTCCTTCAATTCTGAAGATCTACTGCCTGTAGAATAATATGTCAGTATTTTAGGCCTTTTTCCATTAATTACCCTGAGAATTTCTAAAAATCCTAATTTTTCTTTAAATTCATTATTTTGCTATAGTATTTCTTAAATACTCAGAAATTTTTCTGAGATTCAATTGAAAAAGCAATTTCTTCTCATGTTAGTGTAGAGCTTCACAAGTAGCAGCAACTAACAATTTATTCAGTCTATCCTTTTTACACCATTCCAAAACCACTGAGAAATACATTTTAATTTTTTAAAAAGACATTTATTTTTAAATATTGTCAAAAATAGTTCCTGAGCAGTGACACAGGTGCATACTAATGCACACACTGTCCAAGGGAAAAGCTTGCAGACCTCATAGGAAAAATATGCTTTTTTCTGGCAGGTGGCTGACAGATCAGCCCCTGTGTCACCACGAAGTTGTCTCATGATGTGCTGGTACTTTTTGGATAGCATTTTCTTTTGGCATTTTTGATGGACAGAGTCTGTTGACTACTAAATATTTTTTGTATGTCCAGGTAAAAGATCTTTTAATTGCATTTGATTTACATGAATATAACAGAAATCATATTTTGGGCCATAAAAGGGCCAAAAGATATTATGCACATCTATCTTACATTTTGAAGTAAAAAAGGCATACATAGATAACTCTTCTGGGGACCTTTATGTAAATCAAACATTATTTCAGACATCCTCCATGTGAGTGACCAAAATCTGCCTTAAGCAAAATTCTTCACTCTGGGATAAATTAGACATGCTTTTTATCGCCACTGTCTGAGTCAGGACCCTGGGAATAGCAATGAGCACCTTACAGGGCCCTGATTAATGTGCCACCATTTCCACAGGGAAAGAATTTTAAAAGCTGTAAAATTTAACTGAAATTGTACAAATACTTTCATTTAAAGTCCATAAGTCAGATGCAGTTTTACTGTTTTTTCACTGCCATTGCAATGGTTCTGTGAAAAGGTGTCCACCAAGAGCTGTCTCAGAGTATTTTAAGAATCCAAATATTGATTTTGCATGCTGCTAATTACCTGTGTACAAGCTGCTAGCTGACTGACTTTCTACAAGTCCTTCAGAAGAGGTGAAACAAAAGACAATTTGTTGGTTTAATGTTGTTACTCCATTACTGAATCACAGCAGTTTATGCTATTTAAATCATGCTATTTAACAATTAAAAAAAAAAAGTTTAAATTAACAACCATAACAGTCTATGTCTGCATTTGGTAATCAGAATTTCCAAGGTGGTATCAGGAGCTGCTTGTGCTTCAACAAGCATACTTTTCTTACTGCCGTAATTTAGACAAATCCTGAGAGTAAATTTTCTGAATATAAAGGAAAAAAAGCACAGAAGAAAGTACTTCTTAAGAATATCCTAGGTTAATTGAAAGAGTGCCTGAAACAATCTCATTCTCTTAGCAGATACCTTTGAGAGCTCATAAAACACAACCAACATTGGAAGAACTGCAGAAAGAAACACACTTTCTTTTTGTTTGTTTTCACACGAACATTAACAGATGAGAAAAATGGAACTATCAACTTAGCTTCTGTCTCCTGAAAAGTTCTGGGAAAAATGAACTAGCTGTTAACAACTGGAGCATAGTAAAGCCGCAGTTATGATATAGCCTTATGTGAGAGTTTTGTATTCACAGAGTACCATCAAATGTCAAGGAAATCTTAGCCTGGATGCAAGTGCTGGAGTGCAAGTTAATGCGCCCTGAAAGTATTGGCTGGTGGTTACAGTCGAAATGGCTCTCATGGAGTTAAATCCTGTGCATGACATTTGTGCACCCTGAGCTGTCATCTCCCTCAAGGACAGAGATGCCCTGCAGAGAGACATCAACAAGTCAAAGAGGTGGACAATGACCAACTGCACCAGGTATAACAAGACCAAGTGCCAGATTCTGCACCTGGGATGAGACAATGATGATTGAATGTATACACTGGGGAATGAGAGCCTGGAGAGCAGTGCCATGGAAAGGGCCCTGGGGTCCTGGTCCATGGCAAGTTGAACAGGAGCCAGCAGTGCCCTGGCAGCCAGGAGGGCCAAGCGTGTCCTGGGGGCATCAGGGGCAGCACAGCCAGGCAAGGGAGGGGATTGTCCCCTCTGCTCTGCACTAGGGCAGCCTCACCTCCAGTGCTGGGGGCAGGCTTGGGTACTACTGAAGGAATTAGTGTCCAGAGGATGGCAACAAGAGGATGGTGAAAGGGAAAGCTGTATGAGGAGCAGATGACAGCACTTGGGTCTGTTCAGTCTGGAGAAGATGAGACTGAGGGGAGACTTCATTGAAGTTTCCAAGTTCTTTGTGATAGGAAGAGGAGAGGCAGGTACTGATTTCTTCACTTTTGTGACTAGCTAAAGGACTCAAGGAAAGGACTTGAAGCTGAGTTCGGAGACATTTGGGCTGGATATCATGAAAAAGTTCATCACCCGGAGAGTGGTTGGGCTGGTACAGGCTTAATGCCACAACATTAACCCTGACAGAGTTAAGAAGCATTTGGACGACTCTCTCAGGCACAGGTGTGACTCTTGGGAAGTCTTGTGCAGGGCCAAGAGTTGGACTATGATGATATTCATGGGTTCATTCTAACTCAGCCAATTCTATGATTCTGTGGGCTAGGAAGCATGTTTTAAGGAGGTAGAAACTCTGGTATATGAGAAATAAGTACAACCAACATATTTTTGTCTGATGTACTTGTTTTGCATTTGTTTTTCACCATTGAACTTAAAGGACCAGGTAAGTCAGAAACTCGTGGATGACAAACTACACATACACATTCAGTGATGACTTTTCACAGCACTGATCTTCCACAAGGAAAGAAAAGTTTTAATACAGAAGATCACCAACCCTTTTATTAATGAAATGTTTTCTGTGAGTAGATCATCATAAAATTAGGAATTTGGAAATGAGTGGAATGGAAAAATGTGCATTATTAATACATTATACATTCCTTTCGTTCCTACCTTACTTCTACAGTGTCATGCCTATTTTTAATCTTAAAACTAACATTTTCCAGATTTACACTCACAATTTTTTAATACAAATGACAATATTTTACATGTGAAGGATGGGGTGCCATCCATAGGGACCTGGACAAGCTCAAGTAGTGGGCTCATGAGAACCACATGAACTTCAGTTAGTCAGCTCATGTGGTACCATAACTGTGGTAATGTACAGATGACAGAGAGACATTGGCAGGCAGCAGGTTGGTTTTGTGGCAAGTACTGATTGTGCCTGAGCACAATATCTCTGCCTTAGAAGACCAAGAACCTTACTAATTTCTTAGAAGACAATGCTGCTGGGATCTATCAGGCAGGTCTCTGGGACACAGATCAAGGCAGGAAGAGATGCACACATCACCTCTGAAAACAAGTGGATCTACTACCCAGCACAGGTTGCTCTGGACATATCCTTATATAATATGCTGTGTCTTCTGTGTCCTACACTTCATTGATATCTGAACCTTCTCTAAATATGATAAATACACTTATTTTTTGCTGAAATAAACCCATGATTGAGGTAACATGCATGGAAGAGATACGTAGCAAAAGTAACAAGCATTCACCTGCCTAGTCTCAATTTAGTGAGATATTTAACTGCACCTAAATGTTAGGTATTGCAGTATGAACTTCCAGGTATTTAAAATCTTCATTAGATCTAGTTCTAAATCAAGACTCATTATCCTTCTAATTTAACCACAGATTCTTGAGATAGATATCTATTTTATGTAATTCCTGTTGAAGGAATCAAGATTTGATTACTAGCCTGGGAGAGGATGTTTCTACCCAAAGTTTCCAAGGAAGTAAGAGTAAAACATCCAGTGTATGCACAGCAGCATAACCCCCCCCCGCCCCCAACTAATTAACTGTGAAATGTTTAACCCATAGATATAAGCAGATCCTTCACAAGAAAACAAGGTGTATTCTGCAGCCAGGAGGAAAAGTGATTTGTCCTAAAAAGATGGCAATTTCTTGGAGAACATCCAGAAAATTGAAATATTAAAGATGTATCTCAGGAAAACATTCAACTTTTCAGAGTCCAGTACAATCCTGTAGAGGTGAGCCCAGTGTTGATCTTAAAATTTCTTAGTACTTAAGTAGAATTAGTACTTTAATAGAATTTTCTTATTTGGTCTAATACTGCAATAATCCTATATATTTGGAAATAAGGTTATTAATATATTTTAAAGTTCTGTAGCATTTTTTTATTTTTTTTTTTATTGAAAATCTTTAGAGTGCTTAAAACAATCAGTATTATGGCAGGGGGTTTATAAAAAAATTGTTAGAGTAACAGTACTTAGAGGAATTGATTTATTGAATCAAACAAATTTGGGAAAAAAATAAATCACTTTAAATGAGACAAGTGGGAGTTTAGTTATGGTTTAGTGACATCAGCATTAAACAGAATCAACTAAATAAGCTGAAACCTTCTACAACAGTCAAGTTCATTATGTTTTAAATGCAGATTATTTTTATGAATGGTTTTATTTTAATTATTTTTCTTCATTTTTTCTTGTCTCTTCTATATATTCCTTGACAAAAACTCAGGCAGAATCTGCACCACCAGCAAAATTATCAAAGGAATACCTAACCCAGTTTAGAGGTAAAGCCATATTTATGGCAAGCATGCTGGATGACATTCCGGCCAAAAGGCTCTCCAGTCGAAGACCAACAAAGCAATCATGGATTGTTTCACAAGTATTTTTACGAGACCCGTAATTTTCCGAAAGGACAGCGACGATCTTACCCCCCAACCTTTCTCTCTTTTGACAAAGTGCTGCTTTCCCCAGGGTGCCAAAACCAGGTGCCGCTTTAGAGCGGCGCGGTGCCGGCGGCCGGTGTGTTATGGCAAGTACCATGAGCAATTCTCCACCATGGAAGATTAACTCCTGACTGATGATAATCCCTGTAAACAGCTGGGTGCTGTTTGACTGGGTGGATGATTGTCCCACCTACCCAACAGCCCATGAACATGTCTTATCTCATCTTGCCTTTCAAACCTTGCGTGGAGTTAGACAGAGAGCTGCAAGAAGCTTGAGAAAGTTATGAAGAAGGAAATGATGAATAGTAGGCTATTAAATGATATTGCAACAAATAAAGCATAAATACAGGCCTTTTGACAGGGAAGACCTTTTTGAAGCTGTATTTGGGAGGTAAAAAATGATCTACTTGGCACATAAAGATAACAAGAGGCTTCATCCAGGTTCTCATTCTTCATCCTGTTGCAACTGCACTGAAATATCCACCTGAAATCTTGAAAGATGTTGTAGGAAGTTTTGAGTACAATTTTTCAGTATCTTTAACTGCATGTGATTGATTCCATTTTTAAGATTACCTCCTTTTCTTATTCTGAGAATTATGAAGCAAAATTCCCTTTTGCTTTTTCTTCCAAATGGAAAAAGGGACAAGACCACAGATTTTCTGATTATAACATCAATTTTTTGGGAATAAATTTCTTACATTCTTATGCAGGTTGACTGTTTAGACAAAACAGTCCAAACCTAAAAAACCATAATTATTGAATATAAATTTATTTATTTATGTCTCTTTTGATTGCAGCAATTCACATTATTTGCATCCTTGAGTCAAAGTCTCGGGGGAGATGTCATCTTTTTAAAGGGATCAATGTACACTTCAGGGTGGAGCTTTACACTGCGTTCTTTGGGTTATGCTCCATGGACAGCATGATACACAACCAACAGAGTATGAACTTGGCAACATAATTTTTAGTGACCATGAAATAACATTTCCAACAGTTAAATCCAGCACGTTCAACATGTAAAATGCATTGGTCTAATATTTCTATCAAAGTGAACATCAAATACTTTCCTGAGAATTTCTCATTGTGGTTTATATGCTGGGGCTCAAATAAATGTCTTGTTTGGTTTGGGTTTCTTTGTACTGAGAAACCTAATTACCCAATTCCAACTTTTTTTTTTTTTTTTTCCCAAAAGTAACAGCTATATTTATGACTGTCCTCTCATTTTTAACCAATCCTGTTAACAGTTTTTGTGCAAACTTTCCATCATTTTGTAGAATCATGGAATCAAAAGATGGTTTGTGTTGGAAGGGACCTTAAAGATCATCTAATTCCAATGTCCTGTCATGGGTAATGATGCCACCCACCAGATTAGATTGATTAGGGCCCAATTCAGACTGGCCCTGAACTCTTACAGGCACAGGATATTCACATTTTCTTGGGGGAACAGTTCCAGTGCCTCATCACCCTCTGACTAAAAAATTTCTTTGTGACATGTCATCTTTACCTCCACTCATTTAGTCTAAACCCAAATCTCCTTATCATATAACTAACTGCTTGCTTCCGTACAAAGTTGCTTTCTGCCTTCCTTAGAAGCCCCCTTTAAGTACTGTAAGACTCTAAAAACATCTCTCCAGAGCCATTTCAGCTCCAGACTGAACCATTTTCTGTCTACATAGCAGAGATGTCCCATCCCTCTGATCATCTTTATGACTTCACCTGGACCCTCTCCAACAGGTCTGCCTTGTGTTGAGGCTGTCAGTGAAGACTGAGGTGAAGAACTTTTTCAGTACATCAGCCTTCTCCATCTCCACTGTCACCCGTTCTTCCTTCTCATTTATCAGGATTGAGGGGTGGGGGAGGGCTTACACAACTTTCTTTTCTAACCTCTGTATTTATAGAATTGCTGATTGTTGTTCACATGCCCTGTAATGCCCCATTACATCTGTGCCTCGGCTTTCCTGATCCCATCCCTACATATCCTAACTGTATCTGTGTAGTCTTCCAGACCACATGCCCTTGCTTCCACCGGCTGTGCATTTCCTTCTTTATTCTCACTCAGGTTTTGTTCAGCCATTATGTTTTCTGCCCTTCCTTGCTTGATTTCCTACATACTGTCACGAAGAGCTCTTGCCATAAGTGGCCCTAAAGATTTGCCTTAAAAGTTATATATCATCATATTCTATTTTTTAGAGTTTTCTGAATGATTAAACTATAAACTCTTTCAGCAGTTTCTTTTTCTGGCCAAAATATGCTTATTCACAAGCATCCAAAAAGGTCAATAAAAAAGAGAAAACCTACAGGTTCTCATGAAAAAGTCCTAGAGGAATTCTTGCTTTTAAGTTATAAGCCTATATGATATCATAACACATTTTAATGCTGAAGTGCATTAGAGTGTAAAATTTCAGATATTGAATTTCCCATTAGAATCTGATATCTCTTCACACAATATTCATACTACAACACTATTATGCAGTCTCTGGAATTGGATACAGTAAAGAGGGAAAAATGTATCAAAATGCACTTGATTCTTCAGGTCAGAATCCTGAGTGTTTTTGAGGAGGTCCAGCTCATATAGATAATATCATTGGATTTGTCTCCTCAGTGTTTAAATCACTCTTAATATTGAGGGTCATGAAAAAACATGTAGGTCTCTCAGATCATCAGATAAAATTGTGTCAGCCCACTCAATAGTCATCATTGCAAACTTTTCTGTGCTTCCTACTATGATGATGGTTACAAACATCACAGTAATAATAGTAACCATGATATATGATCATTCATNACTCAATAGTCATCATTGCAAACTTTTCTGTGCTTCCTACTATGATGATGGTTACAAACATCACAGTAATAATAGTAACCATGATATATGATCATTCATCTTTTTTTTTTCCCATCTGCATTCCTTGGTTTGCCCTTTTTATTAGGAGTATAATCTTTTTTTGATAATTGTAACTGTAAACCAATTTATAAATACACTTGCTTTTAAAAATGCAACAAATTACTCAGAGCAACAATAAAGTCTAGAAACTCCAATATCTTTTTAGATTTTTTTTTTAAATTTAGCATTGAAAGCACCAAAACCCAGAAAAGCTAGAACTATGCTTCAAAAACCAGTTTGAATTATATTGTTCCAAATGAATATAGACATGCAAAAAGGCTTATCTGTGCAGGTGGCTCTTGTACAGGAAGCAGAATTATACACAGTTTGACAAAAGGTCACAAAGGAATAAATGCAATTCTTTTTGAACTTGACAATAATTTATTAGAGGTTTACTTAATTTAAGTAACAAAATGGCACACTAAAGCTTCAGAATTCTCTTTTGTATACATTTGTTTCACCATCTTCACTCTGTCTGAAAATAAACTGTCCACAGTCAAAAAGAAGGAAGTCAGTGTTGAAAGACAGTTAGTTAACCCTTCGGGTAAAATTTTGAGATTAAGTCATAAGAACTTACTTCTTTTCCTTGCTTTTTTCTGAAATCCTTATAAGAAAATCTACATGTTCAATGGCTGTTTTGCTCCAGACTGAAAGTGTTGTACTTTTATGTAGTAGCGGTGTGTAAGAAAAAATCCAATGGGAAGAAATTACAACGCTGTTTTCTAATCCACAGGAATTATTTATAATTAACCTGCAAAGTATGTTTTTCACGTTAAAGCCACATCTGATTCCAATAAGTATTGGCCAGGAGAAACTGGCTTGTGTCTGAGAGCAAATTTCAGAAATTATTTTTTTGACTGTTCGCAATGGCTGCATGCCAGCCAACATTGGAAGCTTTCATGTCGCTTATGTTGGCTGATCAACTCACAGGCTGAGACTTGAGCTACATCATGTTTAAGGACACAGAACACAAAGCATGCATCCTAATTTTGAAGAACCTTCTATGTTAGGAACTGTAAAGTTACAGACAATTACTCCTATTCATGAAAAGATTAATTCCACAAATGTAAATTTGGTCATTCAAGGTCCTGTAAGCATTATACACAAGAAAGACAGTAGAAAGCACAGGTTCTTGTACAGATTCATTTAGTCAGATGGAAAATTCAAGTTTAAACATAACTTTTGTTTGCCTATGCCAGGAAAATGCATGCCAATATATATTGAAAAATTGGCTACGAGTTCTCAGAAGAGAAGCCAATGGGGCACACCATCTGCAATGCTGGGCACATTGCCCATGGCACTCTGATTCATGATGTGACATAGCTGTTTGATGTCTGCCAGTTCAGAACTGATGTGACTATAAGAGTGACTTTAGGAGAACTTTGTAACCATGCATTTTTCCTGTACATTTATTATTGTCATGCTGCACAGGCCATACTGCAGGGAGCCTGTGGATATGGCCACGGATTTTGCTGATAACCTTTTCCTCTGACCAACTATTTTTGTTCTGTTTTCTATCTTTTAATCTATACAATCCCATGCCAATGCAATTACTTTTAAGAATCTTGAATAAGGAACCATGTCAAAAGCTGCTTGGCCATTGAAAGGGAACAGATTTTTACCTATGAAAATGGCCCATGTTCCTTTTACACCTCAATCATCTATTGGCCTCATAGACTCTCTGGCAGGTTTCTTACTTCTGGACTGTTATTTCCAACGTATGACATTAAAATTCTATTTTTAACTCATTGGAATTCATGCTCCTCCCCTTTTCCTCTTTTGACACATTTTTACTTTTTAAAGATTTGTATATTTTTAAATTTGAAACACCTCCTTTGCTCTGCTTTAAACAAATAATCTCTCATGTTCATTTAAACACTTTCTGATGGATACTAGAATCTTCCTTGAAAATTAATTTGAGTATCCAATACGTTATATTTAAATTTTTTTAAAATGTAATCTGGAAGCATTTCAGACCTTCTGATGATTTTTTTTTTTTCATTACTTTTGGACAAATTTTCTAGTTGCTTATAGAAGTGGTAGAAATGAATAGAGCTTGGCTTTTTGAGTAATCTTCTATACATCAACTTCTCTTTACATACATCAGCTATACCTGTTGATACATGGTGAGGGCTTGCCCTGATGAGGAATTCTTGGGTCATTCTGTGTTCAAGCCAGAGCTTTTTTTGCCAGTCTTGCTTGAGAAGAAGTTCACTTCCTTAACTTGATCTTTGGTGTATTCTCTGTGAGATGCAGCAACATCTGTGAAGTTTCTACTTCCAGAACCTGATGAAAATGTGATGATGTTCTTTGGAGATTTTTCCTAACCTTCTGCTTGCAGTAGGAGAGCAGATACCATACAGGAGTGCATTTATTCATTATGAGTTATTTATAGCTTCTTTATGCCACTTACAGAGTCCAGGTGTGTAACAATAGGGGCATACAGCAAACTGGTGTGACAGCATGGGGCACATGTGGTTTTGTGGAATATATTGACCACATGGATTGCAAGAGGACTTTGTAAGTACAGAGAACCAAGAAAAGAACCCCTGGCAAACCCTCTGGGATGCTTTACCATTCACTCAGAAAGACTGCAGTAGCTGGAAAGAGTAGAAACTTAGGAAATTAATACCTGAGGTCACCTTTGGGCCTTAAGGAGAAATTGTTCAGGCCACTGTATGACCAAAACAGAGACAAATGACATTTAGGAGCATTTTTACTGAGCTCAGCAGCTATAATATTTTAACATTTTAAAAATCCAAACTTGTATTCCATTCATTGCAAAAAATGTAATTTTGAAGAAGTCTCAACATAGCCCTGATAATAGTTCTGAAAAATCTGTCATTTGAAGAGTTTCTGGATATTGAACCATAAGAGAAACTTGCTTTTCTCTCAGGTGCATGAATAATCTAGAAATTGTTATTAGCTGGAGGTTTTGAACACATGAAAAATCAGTGTCTTTAGCTTTTTAAAATGCAAAATTAAGGAAGGAAAAATGTAAACCAGACATATGAACAATATTCCTTTTTTTTTTTTTTTTTTTTCT
>VWYP01032594.1:257-15937 GCA_013400435.1 Pycnonotus jocosus | reverse complement strand
AATATTTGTTCAGATTTTTTTTTGAATAAGCTGTACCTAACTGAACCCACATCACAATTTAATATAAATTACTCAGATTTCCAAGATGATAATTAGTGTCCTTGAAAATAGCCACTGACATTCACAGGCTGAAAGAATTCACTTTTACAGTGTGAGTGCTGCAACTTGTGCTTTGTCAGTAAAAATAATTTGCAGCAATGTTTCATGGTTCTTGCCACAACAGAACAGACCAATGCATCTCAGCATCACAAAATTTAGCAGGCATCCTGACCCTGCAGTTATAAAAACTGTTCTAAATTTATAAGCAGATATAAATATCCAGACAACAGCATTTAATATCATACCTGCCTCTTGTTATGATCAAAGTAGCAGCAAAACCCAGTACTTCACTTAAAAGAGGAAGGGGAAACTTTCAAGGGCAGCTGATATCTAAACAACTAGAAGCAGCTCCCTCAACTGCTATTTCTTTTGGGTAGTGTTTGATGTCTCAAAAGAATTTTTGAGATTAAAGATATTGTATTTAAATAAATTTATGATTTTTTTTACACTTGGCCTTGATTCTCCCCATATTTATAGTACTAAAATATCAGAAAAAGTTCAATCTTTTTTGGTGGGGCAAATATAAAATTTAAGACACTTCAGTCATGATTGATAGAAAGAGTAGTTTATCTCCTCCACATAATGACAACTATGAAACTAACAATAAATACATTAAAAGCCAGCATCCAAAAATACTGCAATTAACACTACCCAAAGTATTTCTATTGTTTTAGTGCTGTTTATTGTCTAACACAAACTTTGATCACTCAAAACATAGAAAGAGCCAGGATAAGAGCTCAATCATAATGCCTCTCTTTACATTGCTGTTAAGGCATTGTACTTATTGCAGGAATATAGAGCATAAATTTTTCATACAATATTTATCCTAGCACAGCAGGTTGACAGAGGATACTAGCAAAGCACCTTTCTTTTTAATATTTCTTTTATCCACAATTTCCAGTTGCCAATGTTAGAAAAATCTGATGCCAGGGTCTCCCATTCTGTACCTGCAAAACAAGTGTCACAAGTCAGAGGAATAAGGGAAAAATAAAACCAAAAAACCCATTTAAACTATTAAAGAAATTATGTAGATTTTCAATCACAATTATATACTTATTTCTAAAATTCCTTTATAAGTGAAATTGTTGCAGGATATGAAAATAACAAAAATCAAGGAAGTAGATGGAGCTCAACAACAGGTGGAGAACCCAGGGATCTACAAAAGGCTTGAGAATAAAATTTTAGGTGTAAGAATAAAAAATAATACTCCAACAAACAAACAACCCCCCCCCAAAAAAAAAACCCCCACAAAAAAGAACCAAAAAATCCCCCAAAAAACAAATCAACAACAACAAAAAAGGGCAGTAAAATATGTTGATACTGGTATCACAACAGAGTGTCAGTGTTTTCAAAATGAAGGAGCTCCCTTTTCCTCTGAAATTTTCTGAATATAATGCCATATAAAGTGCAACAAATTTATTAGTGTCTAAGAATGGAACCACTTTAACAAAATTATGCATCACCAATTTGGTATGAAATGTATGTGAATGGGAGCAAACAAGTTTTTCTTAGAGCCTGATAATTGTCCATTTCATCAGCTTTTGTAAAATTATATGCCCATTTGTTCCAAAGAGTTCATAAGTTAAAGTGTTAAGATGAAGTTTGTGTAGAGGCAAGAAAGCAGAGGAAATCTTACATGGAGAAGAAAATCCAGTCTGGAGGCATGGTCAGAGCAAGTCAATGTTATGTGTGGCAAGAGTGATGTACTCTGCAAAAAATACTTCTCTGTACCTTCATTGGGAAAGTCTGGTGATTTTCTGGAGCTTTTAGATGAAACTAGCAATAGAGAGAGGAGAGGTGGCCATCTCTGTCTTACACTGCAGGTAAATGGCAATGACAGGCTTGGAATGGGTGTTATTTGCACTGCAGCTGGATGCTTTAGTCTACCTGAAGGAAAAACCAAATGTGTGAAAAGTTTAGATCCTGGATCTGAGCAGCAGCACATTACACATATGGTAACAAAGATTTAAAGCTTATTTGAATAATAAACGAATATATTCCATGATGTGAAATTCTTAAACATATTTCCAGCAGAGGAGGCAGAATTGCAAATTTCTAATATTTTCTGATAAGCAGATTGTATTGAATCAACTACAGACCAACTCATGCCATACAAAATAAAACAGAAGCATCACTGAGCATGTTTCTTAAGATTAGAACCCCGTTTTTTCCTACCTCTAATTCTATTCTGCAACATTCCTTCAACTTTTTAATACAATTTGCTTGTTCATTTTATTCTTATTAGTTATTTCTTGCAGATTATGTTGTTTATAATTAGTAATGGCAATATTTTTGCCTAAGATAAGTGTTTTACAGAATTAAGTGTGTTGATGTGTATGCCATAGTTAATTGCATTCTCTAAATTTAGGTAATGTTGTAGGGAATAATTTCAATTAGTTTGCTTTTCTTCATGGTTATTAAATTCATTTGAAAAAAAAGGAGAAAAAAATCCTAACAGCAGAGTGATGAGAGTTTTGAAATAACAGGTTATAGCTTAGCAAATCTTCTTGAAGCCATCTGCAGATATAACCATAATTTATCTCATTCATTTAGGGGAAACAAACAAGAACAAAAAATACTCAACCAACCGACTAACCAACCAAAAAACCACTACCACCCAACACCCCCCTCAAAAAAAAAAAAAAAAAAAAAAAAAACCAAANAAAACGACAAAAAAAAAAAAAAAAAGAAATCCAAACCCCAAAATCAAGATAAAAGCAACAGCCACATAATAACTATAGAAATTTAATATGCTTTCTCCTGGCTCAAATACAACAGAATAAAAACCCTTCAAATTCAATGTTATTTTTGACATTGGCCCTCTCTATAATATTGTTCTAATATTTAATAATAGTATTATTATTTGATTAAGATTAAACAATTAAAATAATTTATATCCATCATGCTGCAATGGCTCCAAATCCCCTGCCTGAACAGACCAAACTAAGAAGAATAATTAATGGGATAAAGAAAACCATACTCTTACTTCGTTGACAATCCTAGTGAGCCTGGCTTCTACCAATGATCTTCAGTGCAAAATAAAAAGGTAAATCTAGATGAAATTAAAAATTTAGGATGGCCAAGTGAGGAGGAAAAGCATTTTAGACTAGGTTTAATTTAATGTAATGGGATTTGATACCTAGTGAGAATCTGTTCCTCTCAGGAAAGTAATTCTGTTAAATTTTGTGCAGAAGCCTGCAAATGCTCATCATGCACAGATAAAGGAAGCTGTGTAAAGCATTTGTAAAGACTTCCAGTCAGAGATGGGGCCACGGTGTCACAGGGTTCTCCAGGCAGCCTCCTGGCATATTGACTCACCTGCTACTGCTCTCTGTGACACTGATTGAAGGGACATTTCTTGAACAAAGCCGCTGGGACCCTTGCTCTCATCTTGCTTGCAGACTCACCTCCAGGGTTTGCAAACCACTCTCTTACAGCACTGCATGGCAACTGAGAGCACTGTGCCACAATATCTTAATAAATTGATTGAGCTGGGATGGCTCTGTGTGCCTGCAATGTAATTAACATAGCCAATATCTGTTACTGGCAGCTGTGATGGGCTAATGGACATTCTAGTGACCTTAACATTGCTCAAAACTTCAGAGGAAATTCTATGTGAGATTAGGTAGGTGCAATGAAATGCAGGACAAAAAGCCAAAAGTCTGCAAAAATTAAGCTGTCTTTTTCTAATAGGCTGTATTTTGTTAACGACTGTCATAAGGAGTATGAACATGCCAATGCCATCACAGAGAACTGTCATCTTGCCATGATGGCAAGAAAACTGAAAGTGATGGAGTGACAGAAACAAAGACACAGCTCAGAATAAGGAACTGAAAAGACTAACCTGCTATTCCATTTTTAATTTCATCATTTGTTCAAATTACACCAGATGTTCTGGGCCTTGACACAGGGGTTGATCAAAAGCTGTGGGAACTGACAACAGAACTGTACTCATGGAAGTTGAACATGTTGCTCTCTACTGAGGCAGTACATGACCAGACCTCCCTACTTGCTCTATGATCCTTGCAGAGTGAAAACAGGACCAGGCAGTGACACAAATCCTTCCTTCTATTGTTTGAACAGAACAGTTCTGTATAACAGAACAGTTACACATGATGAGAAAATGCCAAACCCACAGATTTTGAATTCTGAAGTGGGGAAATTCCTGACTTCTACACACTGAATCAATAAATCAAGTTCTAATTTTAGGACAATATTAAATGCACCTGTCACAGCCTGCCATCTTTGATAAATGCTCCTAATACTTTTATATCTTTGATATTTACTTAAAGCTCAGTCGAATTAAATCTGCGCTCTCTCTCTTTGACCACAGCTTTACTCAAACTGAAGCTATACTCATATTTCTGGTTGCAGACAACAGGAACCAGACTTGCACGAATAGCCTCTCACCCTCCACTTGCCCTTGCAAATGCCTCAGAACACACCAATTTTGGAATGTGATGAGATGCAACAGAACCTTGCTGCCTGTAAGGAGGGTACCAGTTTCTGTAGGTATTTTCACAGCTTTGAGCACTGATCAGTTTGGGCCTCCAAGTTAATATCAACAATCAGGCTAAGGAGGACTTTATCAGATCTAGAGAAAAGAATTGATTCTGTTGCAATATAAGAAGGAGTTTTATTTATGGTTTCCTTAAATGTTTATGGTGATATTTAGATGCTTCTTCTTGCACACGATCCCTCGCTAATTACAACTTAATGAGACGATCACATTTTCTTGCTAGATAGAAAATAAAAATATGGGCAGCCTAAAAAAGCATAGCGTATTTTTTCTAAGATAACATAAATGGAATAAAGACATCTGTGGAAGTGAAAGCCCACATTTCCAGTGGAACACTTCTGAATGTTCAATGGTTTAACTTTTGATGAAAGCTATTCCATCTTTACATGTCCAGATAGAAAGGGAGAAGACAGAACACATTTTCTTAAAGGTTTGAGAGCTACCACATGCTGAGAAAATGAGGGCTATTTCTACCTAATATCAGAAGGGGCAATAGTTAATAAGATTTAATAAGAAGACTAAAGGGAAAGATTGTGCCATAGAAATAAATGCTTATGTATAATGAAGATTTAGAAAACATGTGAATTGTGTATTAATCTTTAGAATAAATAAATCACTATATTTTAGAATAAATATTACATAGATATATTGCATTTGATTTCAAAATACTGCTTTAGAGTTCTCATGTATCTTGAATGACTGTACTCATGTAAACAGTGCAAAGTAATTAAAAAGTCAAATTTAAACTTTGTATTAAAATAAAACTACATAACATTTTTTTTCAAGTAGTTTTCTTTCCTTCTTTCACTTGCCAATATAAAGAATCGTTTATAAAGGAAAGTGTCATGTAAACTTTCTATCAAAATTTATAATGAAGAAAAAATGCTGAGAAGAAAAAAATGTATGACAATACTTATCAAATAGGAATTTTATCTGAACTTTTTATCCATACTATATCTCTCTGCTATTGTCCAGCTGCTAAACTAATTGAGTCAATGAACCTAAAACTCACTTTTTCTATTACAATGTTTTGTCTAAGGGTCTTATTACTTCAGAGAGATAAATAGAGGGAAGGACATGTATTATATTGCATATTTCAATTTCACACTGATTATTTTCCTTGACTTAGCTATGACTTAAAAAACTCCCATGGTCCAGGAATATCCAGTGACCAAGTAGGCTGATGCAGGACTCTTTGAACCAGCATCTGTTGGTACAATGAAGCTAAATGCTGATATCACTCATCAAGTCACTCATTTGACCCTATAACTTCACTATAATAGTTCTACTGGTTTTGTCACTTTCATCTGTTCAGCACCTCCAACAAGATGACCTAAAATATTGGAATGGAATAATGAAGATTCAACAGTATTAGAAAGGTTGCATATTTGTCTCTAATTATCACGAGGCATTGGTGACCCAATAATGAAAGCTTCAGAAAAATATGGTCAGGAACAAAGGAGAGTTACCACTGCAAGTGCCAACCCAGCTTAGAGAAAGCCTGCTGGAGGAAGCTGTAAGTTTTTCAACTTTTAATTTCCAAGAATTAATGCATTAAATTGCAAAGTGACTATTTTGCAGTCAATTTTTCTTGAGAAAAAATTGGAGGGAAAAAAAAAAAGCAAGCATACAAATAAATTCTTTAACTTTTTTTTCCCTAGCTGCCCAAGCAGGCCATGAATAGGATGAACCAGTGAGGTTTTCCTGTGTGTTTCAACAGAGAGGCTTGGTGCCTTTGGTCTCCACTAAAGCTGCTCTTAAATCTGATTGACTCAGGAACAGAGAACAGACGTCATCCCGCCATGGCTCCTGTGATCTATCCCAATCAGATGAGCTGATGAGATCTGCAGAGTGATCTGTACTTCCCAGAACTGCACAAAGCAGAAAAAGCTTTTGACCATCTAGGCCTAAGACCATTGTAGAAAAGAGAATCCCCAAAGAAATTACATCAGAAGGAGCCATTTTTCCATACTTTGCCAGTTTGGATATCACTTCTGTAAACTAACAATAATGTCTGTATATAGTTAATTCAGTAAAATCCTGATAATTTAATAGGTACCAAAAATGCATTGTGACCCTTGCCCTTCAAAATAACAGGAAGGCACTAAAGTCAAGGATTAGAATATAAAGTTATTGCAGTCATGATCCTTTCTATCTGAATGACTCTAAATCCAAGGCACTAGAAATTAATTTGTTATTTACACAACATTTTGCAGTGCTCTAAACTTTAATATATGTAAAAAACTGTCAAACACACATCCAGGTTATTACATGTTAGAAGCTTTAATTATGGAGTGTTTCAAACATTTCTTATATTGTGACATCTTATGTACAGGGGCTTTAATGAATTTATAACTTACTGAAATATTTTCTGAATTCAAAATTGCCTGAAATTGGTCACTAACCACAAATAAATGACAGATTTATCAAAATGTATAAATAAAAAAAGCAGTCTTTTCAATTTGGTCATTAAATAGCAAGTCTATTGCTGAAGGCTAGTAATCATTATTTAAATATTTCGTTACTCTAATTTTTATTCTTTTTCAATTTTAAAACAAATCTAGGGATTTTTCAACATTTTCAAGTGCAGAGATTATTTCTCATAAAATTTATAAATGCTACTAATGTATTTTTTAATGAAAAAACCCCACATGTTGAGAGACTTGAATTAGTCTCAAAATCTATTTATTATTTATCTAAAAATGTTCATGTAACTGACTTTGTCATTAGTGTACTCCTGCTCATGAGGTTGAATTTTTTTAATACAAATAATATTTTTTAATGTTTGAGAGAATTAAAGTACAGTAATCTATTCCTGGCCAAGGTTGTAACAATAAATATTAGAACAGGGCATATATTCATGATAATGTATTTAGATGTTGTATGAACTAGAAAGCAGGTGAGAAATCACAATATCACACTGACATGAAGTGCTGAAATAAGATTAGACTCGTGGTAGAGCAGGAGCCTGGTCAGGGAAGCAGATGCAGTATCATCTCATTTAAAATCACTTCCTCTTCTGGAAGAGCACAATTTTCCTTATTTTTTTTTCCATAAATTTCTCTAGTGAATGCAACATTTTAAATGTTTTAGAACAATCAGGAGTAAGAAGTCTTCATGTCTGATTTGTCAGCTTTGAATTAAATGGAAGTCAGAAGAAATTTTTGAGCAATGTTACATAGATTACATATTTCTATCTTGTGGCTGTATTTAATCTCTTTTAATACAAGTTTTGGTCCTAAAAATATGTCTGCAATGTAAAAAGTATTATACAGAAAATATTCTAAAAGGAGCATTACATATATTATTTACTAAACAGGATGCTGATGCCATATTAATCAAGCCACTGCAAATCCACATGTATTCATATTTGTCTTCTTCTAGATCATCACATGCTTTATATATTACATGAATAACCTCTGTATTCCAGTAAATACAGATACATTTTAGATAAAGAAAAAACAAACATAGTCAAAAGTTAGATATAAGAATATAAGGCAAACAAATGAGTTAGTGTTTACTCATTTCATCACTGAAGAAAACTTTTGCTATTCATGTATAGCACATATACTGCTCAACTGAGATGGCATATGCATTAAAAGATATTCAAAAGAAAGTAAAGAACTCTGATGGATGGAATAAGAGAAAACAGTGGCCATGTATAAGGCA
Source organism: Pycnonotus jocosus (assembly GCA_013400435.1). Taxonomy (NCBI): domain Eukaryota; kingdom Metazoa; phylum Chordata; class Aves; order Passeriformes; family Pycnonotidae; genus Pycnonotus; species Pycnonotus jocosus. The sequence continues at coordinate 7,650 of VWYP01032594.1, read as the reverse complement.
TAATGTATAAGGTTTTAAGAAATTCAGTACTGGGACAGCAGGTATTGGACCACAATAAAGACAAAGATTGGAATTCATGTTTCAGTTCTTGAGAGGGGAAATACATAAGTGTACAAAAATTATGCATTTACAGAAGTATAAACACACACTATATATATACACATATATATATACATATATATACATATATATATATATATGCAAGTAAACAAGAAGCTAAAACAGTTAGAAAGGATTCTCAGCTGATTTTGCTTTCAAATACATTTGGGTGGCTTGCCTTAACAATGAGGTACATACACATTTCTAAGCAAAGATTATAGATCAGTACCAGGTCATTGGAAAATTGACATTTGTGGAGAGGAAATAAAGATACATTTTAGTACTGAGAATGATGCATAAATTGAAAATGAGAATCAGACATGCAGGAGTAATAAATCCAGACTGCTACTGAATTTTAAAAGAGAAAGCAAGTTTATCTGAACAGAACCCAGGTCAGAAAAAAGAAAAACTGGGCAAGACAAAATGGAAAGCTCATTGCACTGTAAAAGACAGGAGAAATACAAGACACAATATCTTTTAATGAAAGCTATTTTTACAAACCCCTATTTCTTAGCTGAAGTAAATTCATTGACTTCAGAGAAGGTATAACAGAATAGGATCTTGTATGCATCTATTTCAACAAAATGAACTTCATATTACATTCTGTAGTACTACATTCTGTAGAATACTTCAGAAGGCAACACTTACCATTCTAATTAACAATAGTTCATACCCTATTACATTGTTGTCTTTAATAACAATGGATCTAACATGAGAAAACAGATTCTTAACTTACTTAAGACCACAGGAATGTCTTTTCTCTGAAGTATTCAGAGGTTTCAGAATGGAACTCTATATATATGTGTAATTTTCCACGAGGTATGACACTGCTTCTGGCAAGTCTTGCATATTTTTTTTTAATTTCTTTTTTCAATTTTTCTTTAAATGCAACTATGTAATAAAACAATTCAATTTATTTACATTTTCCATCATCCCCGCATTAAAAGAAAAAGAACAAAAGAGAAAAGAAAAAAACCCAATATACCTCAGCTGTGTCATTTAATGTATTAATGACATTAATCACTGTATTAATGAAATTAAAGTATTAATTTTTTCAAAAGTTTGCTTCTAGGATGCCACTTTTCAGCCACTAAAGGAGTATCATAGGATACTAGGTCAGAAATTCTTAAGGTTGCAGGGAAAAATACACAAGTTTGGAGGGAAATTTTAAAACCGAGACACTTTGAATGAATCGTTTCAGTCTCAAGTGAAATAGGAATCCTTAATGAGAAATAACAGAGAAAAAATATCAACAGTAATTGACGTGAATTTACACAAATTATTACTCTGGACTCTACCTCCCTGATACTGGAAAGCAGATATGGATAATTATGAGAATTTGGGGGAAAAAATGTCACTTTTTAGACAAATCTGAAGTTAATGTTTTACTGTGCCTCTTATTTAGCAGACTCATTTAAAATATTCATGTGTAGTCAAGAATCATGATTCCAGACAAAGAGAATAAGGATTCTGGGCATCTGTGTTTGCTGGAATGCAGGCAGAAACAGTGGTTTATGAGGAAAAACAAAACCAAAAACAACAACAAAAAAACCAAAAACAAAAAAACCAAAACAAAATAAAACAAAACAAAAAAACCAACACAAACCCAACCAAACAACAACAACAAAAAACACCCAAAACCCCCCAAAAGATAAGCTATTGCTTTAGCTTGTGGCAAACCATCCATGTAAAATTTTCTCTATGCTTGCCTCTTAACCTTAAGAATTAGAAAAACAAGTATCATGTAATGTAAAGAAACAATATAGATCAAATTTCAGAGGACAATGCTTGACAGTCTTATTTAGCTATCCTGTTGTTCTCTGCAATCTGGATGTACTATCTGACTCAAGAGGTCAGAGTACTTTTCTTATTAGAACAGCTAGTTTGTGTCAAACAACTTTCTGAAGCCATAGAGTTTGAGATATCCCACAGATTTCATTCTGAGTGCTGGGCCATTTCTACCTTCAGTGGAGCTATTTTTTTTCTGGGAAATAAGTACTTGTTTGTGATGGTACAGTTGTGCATCACACCAGTCAGGCAACAGGGTGTAGGAATTTCAGCACTTCAACATATTTTTTTTATTTTAGTTGTAAAAATAGGCGGTTTAGATCAAGAAAGTTTAAGAAACATTCATCAAAGGGACAAAATGTCCCTCAAAAACTTTGACAGTTCCTTCCAATCACTGCTCTTGATATAATTCAGATTACTTTGCTACTTCTTTCTACTACCTTGTGCTTATTAAGACAAAAATAAATTGGTGTACCTGTGAGTTTAATGACAGTAAAGTAATCCCTGAGGTTCCAAATCATACACCACTTTTCCCCTAATTTAAAACTCCCAGTAATCCCTAACATCTCTCTAACCCCATAAGCAACACCATGCATAGACCATACCTTCCCTTGCAGGGCTGTTTTTGCAAACATTACCTTGCAGATTTACTGTTCACGTGAGGTAATTACAGATAACATATTCCTGCTGTGTATGAAGGTGTTATTTGACAACTGTGCACTAAAATACAGATCCTAGAGAATAATTTGAAGAATGACAATTTGACTCTGCCTCTGCCCAGGAGATACATCACTGGACATACATAATCTCCTCTAAATTTGAAGTTCATAACCTGCAGAAACAAAAACTAACAAAAACATCCTAATTATACTAATTTTGCTTTACACCCTCACTGCTCAGTTAGCTTCTCATCCCTGTTTTTTATGATTATTATTTTTATCTTCATCATTGACTTTCTGCAGCAAGTTTGCTTGGCTATCAATTTCCCATAGATTTTTGTCTAAGCATCCTTTTCTCCAGCCTAAACAACCCCAGTCCCTGAGCCACTCCTCACAGGACTTGTGCTCCAGATCCTTCACCACCTCCTCTGCCTTTCTCTGGACACACTCCAGCCCCTCAGTGTCTTTCTTGTAGTGAGGGGCTCAGAACAGAACACAGGATTCAAGGTGTGTCCTCACCACTGCTGAATAGAGGAAGGCGATCCTTTCGCAGAACCTGCTGGCCACAGTATTTCTGGATGGCCAGGTTGCCATTGGCTTTCTTGCCCCCTTGGGCACACACTGGCCCATGTTCAGATGCTATTGACCAGCATCCCCAGATCCTTTTCTATTTGGCAGCTTTCCAGCGCTCTACCTCAGCCTGGGGATCTCCCTGGGGTTGTTGTGACTCATGTTCAAGATCCAGCACTTGCCTTTCTCAGTGTCATACAATTGGCCTCAAATCACCAATCCAGAACTGTCCAGAACTCTCTGCAGAGCTTCCATCAGATCAACTCTCCTACCAAACACAGAGTTGTCTGCAAACTGACTGAGTGTGCACTCAATCCCCTCATCCAGATCATTGATAAAGATAATAAACCCAGGGAAACACCACCTGTGACCAGCCACCAACCATTTGTCACATTTGCTAATCTCCAGTCAACTGGCATCTCCCCAGTCATCCAGAACTGCTGAAAAAGGATGGAGAGTGGCTCAGTGAATACTTCCAGCTCCCTCAGTTCCCTTGAGTGAATCTCATTCAGCCTCACATACTTGTGGTGTAGCAGGTAAATGACCATTTCCAGGGATTATCAAGACTTCAGTCTGCTCCCTGTCACTGTCTCCCAGCTCAGGGACTGTGTATGCTGAGAATAGTTGGTCTGTCCAATAAAAGCTGATTGAAGATGGCATTAAGTATGCAGTCTTTTTCCTCATCCTTTTCACCCATATCCAATAGAGGATGAAGTTATTCCTTAGCTCTCCTTTTGTCTCTAATTAGTTCATAGAAACATGTTTTGTTTTCTTTTAAGGCAGAAGCCAGATTAATTTATAGCTGAGCTTTGGCCCTTTTAATTTTCTCCTTGCATAACCTCACAGTACACTTGTAGTCCTCCTTGAATTGCCTTCTGCTTCTTCCAAAGGCCATAAATTCTCTCTGTTTTCTTGAATTCCAAATTCTCTGTTCAGCCTGGCTAGTGATCTTCCCCACTCGCTTGACTTTTGGTACATGGGGATGGCCTGGATGCACTTTTAAGAATTCCTTTTTTGAAGAATGTCCAGTTTTCTTGGACACATTTGCTCTTAGAAATGCCTCTCAAGGGCCCTGTCACTCTCCTAAAAAGGTCAAAGGCTGCCCTCTGGAAGTTCTGCTGATCCCCACTCCTTATTTCTCTGACATCAAAATCTATAATGCTGTGCCCAAGTTGGCCTCCAACCCATAAGTTCTTTTCTGTTTGAAAAGTACAGATTCAGTGGGGAGCAATCAACAGCTATGCCATAAAAGTCTCTTTCTGACACTGCAGAAACCTCCTAGAATCTTTCCTCTCTACTGAACTGCATTTGCAGCAGGCATCTGGTAAATTGAAGTACCCCACAAGAACAAGAGCTAGTGAATGCGAGACTTCTCCCAGCCGCTTTTAGAATATTTTGTCTGCCTCTTCATCCTGACTGAGTCATTTATAACATATTCCCACCATGATACCTGCCTTGTTGGCCTTTCCCCTCATTCTTATTCATGAACACTCAACCATATCATCACCATCACTCAGATCCAGACAATCAAGACCCTCCTTCTTTGCCTACCCTTTCTGGATGGTTGCAGCAATTGTGTAAGTCAGCTAAAGTTCTCATGAGAGCAACTACATCATTGTTTTCCTGCTGCACAGTGGCTTCCAACTCCTCCTGGCTTTTGCTCATGCTGTGTGCACTTAGTCAAAGCCAATCTTCCCGGGATTCACTAAAGCCGTTATTTTCAATATAAGTTGCAAATCCAGACCTATGTTAGAAAATAACACATAAACAGGCAGATGTCAGAGATGCCTTCAAGTTTTTCAAGATCTGTCTTGGGAGTGCAAGTAACTGTGTTACAGCTCTCCTTGGGTGAGCAAAAGGTTCTTACAGAAACATTCTGGAACTGCTTTTTACATGTTCATTAATTCCCCACTGTTTTTAAACTTCAGATGACTTCACTTTTTTGATGTGGATTTTTTAATCCTTGTTTCAGTTTTCCTTCTGAAAAATGTCTCATCTCTCGATGGGTTTTTTAGTCAGAACATACAATCAACCCCCCTCTAGGATTAAAAAAGGAAACAAAGGCTCCAATGTAATTTATATAAAAGTACTTCACCCCTCTTTTAGATCACTAAAACCTGCCTCTGTCCACCTTTAGCACCATGTTTATCTCCCCCAAGGTAAGGAGTTCTTCCCTCAGTTTATAGCAGTCCTTATTATTGCTGTTAGACCTGTGAACATATTTCAACATTCTCTGCTTAACTCAATCTTTAATTTTCTTAATTTGACAGCTTTAGGACATATTCATTCAAAAGTTGATGTGAAATAATTCAAAAAGTACTTGGCTTTCCTGAAGGTGATTTTGCTTTTTGCTTGGGGTAAAAATACCAACAGAGGTGCTCTACTACATTTTCTGGAAAGAACAAAAAAAAAATTTCCCACAAGAAAAATATCACTTTTGCACTTTATTCACCATGGTCATTCTGGATGCATATTCTGATCAAATCACTTAAAGCTTCTCACATTCCCTGACAAAATTCTTTACAACTCATCCCAGTCTAATCCCCTTCCCATCTCAACTCAAAGTTTACAACCCCACATAGACACAAGTTTTTTACAGCCCTACAGTCACAAGACTTCTAATGCCCTTCCTTCCTATACCACATTTCCCAAAATACCTTTAACTTGCAATATAGAAATAAAAATTCAATACTCATGCAGAAAGAAAACCCCAGAGATTACCACTTATATTTTCAGTTTTGCTGGACCTTCTCCATAGCATCACCACTTTGGAGATACATTATGGAAAGCATCACTGAATCATCAATTTATATTTCAAAAATAAAAGTGATTTGGAATATTTGATACAGTGCACCTCTTCTATATTGTTTATAGGAAAGAAATGAATGATACATTTAACATGGGAATGAAGCAAGGTGAGATTTTTCTTTCATATAAAGTTTTCTTTCATAATCTGAAATGCTGTTCACACGTACCTGTCAGTTATCCATCCATTCATCCTGCTCTCTCACCTCTTCTTTCTCCAACACTCACAACTGGTCTTTATCTCCTCCAAAATAATCTGCATGTTCTTCTGCTCCTAAAACTCTATTATTCCAATCTTTCATAATAATTTTGTCTTTTCAGAGCTGCCTAAAGAACCCCACAAGCAAGTTCCCAAATGCAGGTTGATTTTGTTTTAAGTCACTCAAGGTTACCAGAATCCAGCTCATCTTGTTACTAAATATTACTTTAAAACTGTAAAGTTTGAAACAAACAGGACTTGACTTTTTTATTTTTAGGTTGCAGTTTTTTATCTTGTTTCAAAAATAGCACTTGATAAGAAAATAAACTTGGCTGTCCTAGAAATTGAAGTGGCATATTCCTGAAGCTACAGAAATTTAGCTTGATTAACAAAGTTTTTGAAGTTTTTGCTGGAGGTGGTGGAGACAGATAATCAGTAATTCACATCATTACTTCTATCACATATTTACAGGAATACACTGCTGCAGCTGTGAGATTGCATAACTGATCCTAAAATATCTCTTGACCAGATCTGCAAATCAGATGCCACTAAAAAGAGTCCCCAAACTTGCTCTGACTTCTGGTTGGAAAGGAATGATTTACTGAAATCAGAATATTTAATGAAGACTCTCATCTGTGTTCAGAAAGAAAGATTTGTAATGTTTGTTTTCTTAAGATGATAGAGACAATGCTTTATAAAATATAAAATGTTCATTGTTGTGAATTATGCCAACCTTGGAAATAGTGGACCAAGTTTAATAATCTGGTGTTACTTTGAAACCAGATATTTTACATTCCTGGAGTGCAATCTCATCATGGGTCTGCAGAATCAGGATCTTACACCTTACAGATTTCTGTCACTTGTGTTAAGTATCTCTTGAGCCAGAAGAAAGAGGCAGACAGTGTATCTTGGTGGACAGGCAGCCGACAGATAATGTGAGCCACTTAATTAGGCTGTGAGAGTTCAAGATTCTCTACATCAGTACTTTTTTATTAAAATAGAAAAAAAACCCCTCTGACAGGAGACATTCAGAGAAAATTTGCATCAGTTTTCAAATATGAAGGACTTATCTATGATGTAGGGTTCAGAAAATGAAGGCTTTTGCCAGGATCAGGTAAATCAGAAGCTTCTTCTTACAGGGGAAGGATGTGGTTAATCTAGTAGTTGGATCCCTCAAATGAAAAGCTCGTTTGGTTTTGAGATTTTTTTTTTTTATAAAGAGAAAACAACTATTTCTATATTTTAATTGCTACATAAAATTTAAAACCAAATC
>VWYP01032592.1:534-31403 GCA_013400435.1 Pycnonotus jocosus | reverse complement strand
CTCTTCTCCCAGGTAACAAGAAACAAGGGAATGGCATCAAGTTGCCCCAGGGAAGGTTCAGATTGGATATTAAGAAAAAAAATTGTCACTGAAAGAGTTGTCAACCACTGGAACAGGCTGTCCAGGGACATGGTTGGGTGAACATCCCTGAAGGTATTTAAAAGACAGATAGATTTGGCCCTTGGGGAAGTGGTTTAATGGTGGAGTTGGCAATGCTGGGTTAATGGTTGGACTTGATGATCTTAGAGATATTTTCCAAGTTAAATGATTCTGTGGTTCTACAGTTCTTAGCTGAGTAACTCAGCTAAGTCAAGTACAACTCAAAGTCCTGGCTTTGTCATGGGTAAGTTGTTGAAGCTGATGGCATATCCTGCAAGGTGTGTAGTTTAAAGTAAGACTTTAAAGCCCCAATTCAGTAACTGGTCAGGTGGTTCACAGGTTTTTCATTAATCAGAATTTCTGCTTGTCATGGCTTTAGCAAGTGCTGCAGTGGAGAGAGACCAATACAGAGCAATTCAAAGGAAAAAAAGTTCTGCTTGTAATTATGGAGAAGAGGCCTGGACAGGTGAAGAGATCTGGCTTTTACAACAGAGCCCAGAACCCAAGTCTACTGAAGGAATTGCTTATCCACTAGTCTAGCAGTTCTCTTGCCATCCAAGCAAGATTTTTAGAGAGATTTTTAACCATAGCGTCAGTTTCCACAGGTGTTGCTTTGTAACATGTTTGCCTAAAATTGTTGAGCCATCTTGCTTCATTTCTTGGGTTTACAATAACTGTGACGCTTTGAAATTTTCCTTTCTGCCTGAAAAATCTTGCAGATCCGAGGTATAAACACGCAAGCTTCTGCTGCTGCCTATGGCAACAATACTGTGGTGTGCACATGAATGTCTTTACTCTGAGCATTCCTCAAAATAACAGCTGGATATAGGACATACACTGAAGTATCATGTGTGTAATAATAAATAAATTAACAAATAGAATACTTATTTTATGAATATGCTGGCATACCTGGGGTGGAAATGGCTGCCTTGCGTTGGAAAAGACAATGGTTAGTGGCCTGCTGTGCCATCCAGGAATCATCTGCAGAATGCAGTGACACCAGCTTACAGCAGCACAGGAGGCGGGTGAGAGATGCATGGTGGCAGCAGGTGGGTGAATTCTGCCAGTGTTTTCACAGTTCTTGTCCAGGAACTTTCTGTGAGGCCTGTGAGTGGTTTCAGACCACGAATCTTGCCTCCAAGAGGGTTACTGTCCAGAGCAGTTGTCCAGAGAAGAGTAAGAACAAGGCAAACGTAATGATATTTCCTTCTGATACTCTTTGTGTTGCTGGTGATTTTTAACTAGAGGGCTGTTCCTGACTCCATCATTCATGTCTAATAAAGGCTAAACTATCTGTTTCCTATCCCTCTCTGTGGAGTTCCATGGATTTACAAGTTCTTCTAGAACATGACCTATCTTCTTTTATTTTGCACATGATTCCAACTAATTAATTTGACATCCTCCATTATTTTTTTCCAAAGAGATGCTAAAGTGCTTGTCCTCCTGGCAATGGAGATATTGTAGATCTCTATCTTATCCTATCCTAGTCATTGCTCTTTGGGGTGGCAGTGTCCTGGTTTCTTTTCCCCCAAACCTTTGGTAGTCTGTCTTTCTTTGGACCTTTCCCATTTAAGTAGATAATTTTTGAGCTGTGAGGACCAGGAATATTAGGGCCAGAACAGCATCCAGCATGCAAAATGTGGATCGGCTTCCAGGAGGAAGCCTTTTGAGGATAAGAGTTTGCTCCTGATCCTAGGAGCAATGGTCAATAGTTAAAAAACACTTTAGCTTTTCATCAGAGGATGCAGTCAGGCTGCTGGGAGGAGCAGAGATGGTGCCAGACCTTCACAGTAACACAGAGGCCTGTTGTAGGGTCCCAGAAGGGGAAGTTCAAGAGGTTGATGCAACTTGGGAAGTCAGCCTGAGAAAGAAAGAAATCACCCTGATGAAAATTGGTTGGGAACTTTTGACGATCCTTTCATTTCTAGACTTCTAAATTTTAAAATAATAAATAATTTTGTAGGAATAGAGGGAAATAAAACAAGTCTGTTTTTTGGATTTCAGAGATTTTTTGATCTTTGGGAAATCACTTTCAAAGCTGTGGCTAACTTGGGTACATGACATAGTCAGAAAACTTTGCTGGAGGAGTGAGATAACTGGACTCAAAGGGATGATGTGTGCCTGTGTGCACATGGTGAGAATAAAAGGTCCATATAGGAAAGGATGTTGTGCTTCTGGGTGTGTGATGGATGACAGCAGAGACCTATGGGCAGGAGTGGGAAGGGTGGTTTATCAGCCTTCCTGGAAGAGATTAGCAAATTGATGGATGGAGATAAGAAGACTGGGAGTGACTAGCATAGACACTGAGAAGGCAGACGACACTTGAAATGTGGGATTCAGTTTCTGGACGGCATCAGGGAGTGAGTAGGCGGTGGAGTGGCAGTGGATAGGTCAGGCTGTTCGTGGGATTTCCTCCAAACACGTCATCTTCCTCCTTTTCTGCTCTTATGCTCTCATTTCCTCCCTTCTAGAGAAATCTCTGGACATGGCTCTGTGAACATTTGCAATAGCCTAACAAGGCTGGCAGTCTTCCCTGAAGCTTGGTGGAGCATTAACTGTGGGTCAGAGCCCTTCCTAGGGGTTGTGGTACATAATCCCTCAGACTCCTCTTTTAAATTTAGGAGTGTGGATGCTGGAGGATTTTTTTCAGGATCTCATTTCTCTGGTATTTTATCTTCTCAGTTGTTGCCTGAGATTATGTACAATGTAGAAATATTTGTTCTTGCACCAGTGTTTTTTATCACAGCAGTCTCCTGTTGCTTGCATAACGTTGTCATTTTCACTAAACTTTGTTCTGCTACACCAGACAAGAGCTGGGTTTTTGCTCATAAGCAGTTCTCTGCATTTCCAGTCCCATGTGCATAACTTCTTTTTGTTTCTCCAGTGTACAGCCTGTCTAGCATCACCTTCCCCTTGCTTTAAGGAGTACTTCTCATTGTCAGTCCCTTCCTTTATGGACTTCTAATATTTCTCAGCCCATTTATATTATGTCACATCATTGTCCTTTCATCAGGAATTCCCATCTCACATTTTATTCAATGGGAGATTTTTGAGTCATCTAGATTTGAACTTTCAGATATGTACCTAGAAATTAAATTTGCTCACCCACAATGTGTGGGAAGATTCAGCTGGCTCACAAATGACACTGAATGCCACTTAGTATCAAGTATTTATTCCTGCAAGCAGACACGGTTCCTACATCATCTCAGAACATGGAGCCAATTTTCAAAAATGTACACTTTGAACAGGTTAGAGTTGAGAAATCACTGATCAGATCCACAATTAAGCTGGTTCTGCACATTGTAGTTCCGCTAAATCCATGTTGCATCTCCTTTCTCTTTCCATCCTTCCTTTTACTGTTCTTCAAGACTTCTAAAGCCTTGAATGCTGCTCAAGTCGGCTGCAAAAGTCAGAAGTCACTTGGATATGGCATGTATTTTGGACAAGAGCTCTACCTTCACAGATGGATAGACCCTCTCTGCCTTCAGTTCCATGTGTTAGTGTTACCAGAAGTGTAGCATGGAAGTGATCCTTTCCTGTGGATGGGGGAATTTGAGCCCTCTGAACTTCTAGTGACCATAGCATAGTATATTCTATTTCCTTGTTTTCTGTTTCAGGCAGTTTCTTTCTCTGTGGGTGATGTCTGAGGCCAAGTCCTTTTGTGATTTTTTCATCTGCCCGTCTTTGCCCACCTTCTTCCTGACCAAAAGCATGTGACAGAAAGGACACCAAATTCCCTTTGAAACCTGTCCCTCAGTCATCATGACCACAAAACAGGCTTTAGACTCAGCAGAGTCCCCAGGAACTGTCTCACACCAAAACCAAGGAAACTGTCCAGCATCACTAGCAAGCTCAAAATCTCAAGAAACCATGGTGACTTACGAGGAGACAGCAAACTAGAACCACAGCACTACAACCACCTTTGCAAATTCCTCTCTCTAAATATGTCCAAGTCAGACAGGGCAGAAGAACAGGCAGGTGAACTGTGTCTCTCTAATACAGACCCTAGTGACATCTGTCAGTCTCTGCTGGGGACCTCTATTACCACAACCTGCATAACTCTGAGCAACAGCAAGTTCCTGAGATGCTTGATTCCTTTGCACATTTTGTGTTTTGCAAAAGACACTGAAAATCAGAGCAGTTGTGCTCTTGGAAGGGAGAGCAATGGTTTTTGGCAGCTGGCAGGAGACAAAGAGAAATCTGAAAGTGTAATATTGATTATTTCAGTACAATATAAAATACTATGTGACATACAATATAAGCATATTGGAAATTCAATGAAGACCACATAAAATTTGGACCTCCAAGCACTCAGGATGTCCACAGGCCTGCAGCACTCATCACAAACTTCTTCCAGTCCAGTAATTGTTTGTTTCACTTTGAGACAAAGGTATTAGCTCCAAGTTCTACCATTACAAGTACATAGTGCTCACTACTCTCAATCTATGCACCTCAAAGAACCTTTATATTTTCATCTGTTTCCTTGGCAAGATTAACTCAGATGGACTTTAATCTCTTCTTATTTATCTTTATTTTGCTTTGTGAAGCCTTTTGTTATTGTTTCAGAAATCAAAACCCCTTTACTTATCCTTACTTATCAACTACAGGTAACTATTCACTAGATTAGTGAAGAGTGAACTAGTATTTTCTAGTGAATTAGAAAATGGTGCTTTTATAAGTTACTCTTTCTAGTATTTTTGCTTCTTATTGGAATTAAATGCAGAATAACACCTCCTTTTATCATCTCTGTGACTGTGTAGTGACAAAACCTGTCAGCTGTCACATCTGGTAGTGCCATGATTAATAGAAGCTGTTCACCAATTGCTGAGATGCTGTTTTCCTGTAATGCCAACTGTCAGCCAAAAAGATTTTCATCTATTTTCCATAATTCTGATAATGTGAGAACACCAACCCTGTGAATGAACCTACTGGAGGTGCATCTGAATTAACTGAATTCTGCAAAAAAAGAAGTGCTCTCACTGCCTGCTGGGAATCTTTTTTCTCTTTCCCCCCCTGCCCTCCACCCTTAAGATGCTCTTTCTCAAGGCTCCCTCATGACCCGCTGATGTTCAGCAAACTAAGGAACATAAACCTTGTCTGTCAGCATCTCCAGAAGCAGAAAATACAATTTGCAGTGATTTGCCTCCTTCCTAATCACAGTTAGAGGTGCAGAGAGGTGTATGGCTTTGGCAGCTGGAAGGGGTGATGAAGTCAAAAAGCCTCCTTCAATTTAAGTTGCTGATAAACATGGTCAGTTTATCCTTCTCTGGAGCACAGCAGCTTGTCAGGCTGCCGGTCCTTATTTGGAATTATTTTCATGTGCCTGGAGTCAAGCCTAGGTCATCAGTTTCATCAAAGGAGGAAGTTTCTGAGGATGACCATCACAGATGCAATAAAAACACAATAGAAACCAAGGCTTTCTCTCAAAGCTTGGCAGCAGCAATAGCTTATTCCCCTGTGTGTGTGTATTTGTGTGTGTGGTTTGAAGACATAAATATCCTCTGTGTTTCAGGAAAGTTCCTTGCTTACTTTTGAAACATTTTCCAACAAACCCATGCAGCCTTTTACAAATACCCTCAATCCCCATGTGCTACAGATTTCAAGTTTTGGGGGCATTTTCTTCCTTGCCTTTCTTCTCCCCATTGGAAGTAGCAAAAAAAGCCATGAGCAGAATTGGGAGACCGTGGCCAGCGCTGGATATGAAGCACTACTGTATTACAGCTAATTCCTGCAAGCCACCCTTTCCTGACAGTGCTTGATAGCACTGCAGAGCAACCTTTGCACATTTTTCTGCAGAGGGGAGCTTGTACTCCAGCCTTGACACTGGAAACAGGAAAAACAATATCTTGTTCTTTCAATTGGAGCCCAAATGAAGTAAACTCCTGCCGCAAATGAAGGAAGTTGTGAAGGCTTCAGTCACCAGGTGAGTGCTGCACACTCAAATCTGAAAGAGACAAGTTATGAAAGAAATTAAAGCAAAATCTCTGTCAGAGGAATTTTGGCTTCACAGATTTGTAGCTCCAGTGACTATTCTGGGAGGAGAGCACTCTTAAAAAAGGAAAAACATGAGTGTGTCAACCCCAGGATAACAAACCAATCCCTTTCCAGTGGGTCAGCTCACAACCTCATATGTTCAAATGGTTCCTAAATTTCTGTCCTAGTATAAGCATGGATTCCCATAAGCCAACAGGTGCAAGCCACACTTCCCAGCAGCCATCTGATAATTGTCATAATGGTACTTGGTGATCACCCTTCCCTAGTCAGACTTGGTCCCTATCACAATAAAAAGATGCCTCTTTAAGCAATATACAGCCCTTAAATGTCATAGTTACAGTGATGACAACAAATGCTTTTCCATTAAAAAAAGCAAAAAACAATATGGAGATGATAGATTTGGCTTGGGAAGTCTTTTTCCTCTCTGCCCTTGACTAGTCATTCACTGGCTTTAGTCTTGTATGTCACAACATATTTACTTGTAGAAAATACAAGATAGTCAGATATCACCAGATAGCCAAGGTGAGTTGTACCTGTGTTCAATCTTTTGATTTTGGCATCAAAAAAGTTGGCAAGATTCTTCCATGCCATCTGGACTAACAGTAGCAGTCAGTAATTTTGCTGAAATTTCAAAAATTTTACTTAATATGTATGTGGTTTGAACTGAGAGAAAATAGGGACAAGAATGTAATGTGACTTAATGATATCCACCTTTAGTTTTCCCTGCATGGGGTGGGATGGTGAAATGCGAAAAAAGAAATGTGGTTTACTTCTTGACATTGATACATCTCAGTCTCCAGTGTCTGTCTGGTGCCATCCTGGTGCCAAAGCAGTAACAGCTCATCCTTGGGAAGAGCTCACATCTGCCCTGCAGAGCATCACCTTTACAAGCATCAGTAAACCAAGAGCTAATGATGCTGCAGGCAATTTTGCCCATGCTGTGGATTTGAGAACACTGACAGAGAAGTGGGACTTGTCAGAAAGCGTTGCTAGCATGAGTTTTAGTAAAGGTCATCAGCCTCTGAGAGAAGAGCCCACCATTTCTCTCATCATTTACTGCCCCACCATCAGCTCTACTCACTGCAGACTTTTCTTCTATTCACCAAAGCAGGATAACTGCAGGATCAGTCATCTCCATCCCTGGAGATGTTCAGGGCCTGGCCTAGTGTGTGACATCCTTGTCCACAGCAGGGGAATTGGAACAAGATGGTCTTTAGGGTCTTTCCCAACACAAACCACTCTGATTCTATGATTCTCTGTATAACATACATAAAATTAGAGCAAGGGAAGGACAAGCAGGTCATTTCACTTCATCTACTGCACTGCCCAGGCCATAGGGCACCACCAGTGTACTCTGTATTGAGCTAAGTGGCTTTGGATGCATTTTTCAACTCTACCAGAAAAATATTCTCTATCTTGCTGCTAAAACTTAAGAAATGGAGACCAGCTCTTGGTGTTTCATCCTTGGTGTTTGTTAATGGTTTGGGAGTTTTTGGTTTTCTAATACTCATTTACTTTGAGACACTTCTTTGAGACACTGTTTACACACTTGTAATAGGCCAGGTGTCCAGATCAAGTAAGTGGGGGAGTTTAACTGGTGTTGTATATCTGCAAGTTTACCAGAGCAGCATTAGTTGCTAAAATGAACCCAAATGGACCCAGCTGGTCCAAAACATAGAAAGACATGCCATGAGATAATACACCCTTGCCAGGCCATGTATTTTGGTATTTCAGAGGCTTCCTGGAAGGATCAGGCAGTATCCCATCCACCTCCATGTCACTGAACAGCTGGTTAGAAATATGCTAAAAGTAAATGCAAGTTTCCTTCTCCTACTTTTCCTGTGAAGTGCTAGAGTTGATCTTACACATTCCTCCATGGTTTAGAGGCACCTCAAACCTTCCATTTTCTGAAATATTTGGTTGCTGCATGTCATGGTTTAGGAATGGTATTCTACAATTTAGTAGTCCCACTTAAACAAACACTCAAAACCCAACCCAACCCCACCCCCCCATCAAACAAAAAAAACCCCCAAAACAACAAAAACCACAACAACAAAAAAAAAGCCAAATGAACAAGCAAACAAAAACAAACAAACAAAAACCACAAAAAAACAACCCAAAAAAACCCACAACCACAAAACCACCAAAAAACCACCCCATGCAACAGAAACCCCACTACTACTCACTTCCACTCCCCATCCAGCTGAAAACACAAAACACAAAGAGATAACAATTTACTGGAGACAGCAATACAGCAATGAGATAAGAAAATGAACAGTAACAGTGACAATAATAACAAAAGGTGTGGGAAAAATAAACAATTTACACAGAAAGCCCACGGTGAAGTCCTCACTGTGTCTTCCCCACCACCCAAGGATTCCTCCCAACTGGAGAGGAACATCGTTTTTCCTGGAAGTGAGTGTCCCTTTTCCCTACTCCGGCAATAACATGAGGAGGTACTGAATTCCACAATGTCTTGGCCATGCTCCCTCCCTCTGATCTCAGCTGGAACCAGGCCCAGGCATCTCACTCAAATTCCCAGGGTCATACTGGCTAATGGATTTGGGATCAAGCAGAAGTATTCTTTCAGGTCGTGTTGACTGGAGAATGCAGGAGGTTTCCACCCAGCTTGTCTTCAAGCAATTTTCCAAGCTCCTTTGGCATCCCTGTCCTAGGTAAAGCTTTCTCCATGAAAAGGCCTTGCCTGCGGGAGGCCTCTCAACCCCACTGTGGGTAATGATCAGGTCAGCCCTCTAAGAACTGAGGTATTTTTTTCAGTTAGTGGTTTGGGTTCTTACCACCTTCTCGTCTACACTCAGTCTGTTCCTCAGAGCATCTGATCTGACTAGAGAGTTCCGCAGAATAGGAAACCTGGGCAGAAATTCTTTCATTTCCCCCTTTTTTGAAGCATTCTCAAACAAAAAGAAAAAGGTCACTGGTCTACAAATCTGGGAAGCAAAACTTCTTGCAGCAGAAATTTTGCTTTAATTTCTTTCACTTTTGGAGAATAGATTTGGTTTGGGTGGATTTCTCACCCAGACTACACAGGTCTCTGGGAAGCCTTTGGGGGCCCCATGGCCTCCCAAGTTTGCCATTTCCATGGAGTAGGTGTTTTGCAATTATGAAATGGACCATTTTGCAGAGCTGACACTGGGTATTTGGTGAGGATAAATTTTTTTGTCCAATGTCAGGAAAGCAAACTTCATTTTCTCTACAGCACGACAGCATGAGCTGAATTCCCACATACCTGCTACTCCAGCATGCCTGAGTCCTGGCCTGCTTGTAGGGCTTCAGCTAGGACTAACTCATCCTTCTTCACTACGTAAGGTCCTGCTTCTCTTAGGATCCCACCCTGGGTAGGCTGACACTGCACCATCCAGGGCTGTGCAGACATAGAGGGATGAAATCCTTTAAGTGCTGTGGTTTTGCTGGCCCACTGCCACTCCAGCCAGCTACAGGTTTCTCCCTGCCAGGTTAATTGTACTGCTTTTCTTTGGACCTAGGTCTGGCAGGGGTATTGCTCCAGTACACCACAATGAGTTCATTAATAAAGAACTTGGAACAAAGGCTCATGAGACATGATGAAAATCATGAGAAATCACAACTGTCTGGGGAAAAGTAAAATTATAGAGTGTTGCTACATATATATAATAACTGGTAAAATAATAGTTGTTAAAATATCATTAAGTGCTATTTTAACAGAAGAATAACACAAATTTTGGTTAATTTTCATGCTGTCAGGCAAGCTGACTTTTCTGGCTTTTCATGACAGCCTGCAGTGGTGCCAAAGCCTTTGCAGTCATGACATGTATCCATGTGTTGAGTGCTTGGCATGAAATCAACCATGAAATCAACAGAACTGAAAGCACAACTGGAAGGGTAGCTCTGTCATCACAGAATCATAGCAGGGTTTGGGTTGGAGGGAGCTTTAAAGACCATATTGTTCCAGGCCCCTGCCAAGGCCAGGGACACCTTCCACCAGACCAGGTTGCTCACAGCCCCATCCAGCCTAGCCTTGAACATTTCCAAGCATGAATTATCCACAGTTTCTCAGGGTGGTGAGAGGTTACAGGTAAGGGCAACACTCAGCAGTGCAGGAGCTGGTATTCAGTCATGATTTGTGCCTGGAGACCTGGAAAGGCTCCCAGGTCACCAACTGACATAATCTCTGTGAACTGGTCACTGCAGTTAAATAAGGGGACAGGAATCCAAGCCCTCAAAATATTGTCCATACTTTGCCAAGGTCTAAGCATCTTTCCCCTGAGATTGCAGCAGAGTGCTAGCTTAGTCACAGGCTTGCCTACTGGTTCAGGTAGCTGTTTCAAAGATAACATATAAATGTCTGTTTGCATGTCTGAAACAAAGGGCAGTATATCTAGTGGTAGTATTTCACACTCTAACTCCTGCAAGGAAATAAAAAAATACCCCAAAGCATCTCATGAGCATATTTCTCCTTAGACATGGCTCACTGAAGTTCAGCATAGAGCCTGTCCTGAAAAATGTCACATCCAACCCAAGCCATTCTATGATCTCCTAGGACTGACAGTGTCCAGAGGCAGTGGAGAGGGAAATTGAAGCGATAAGTAGAAAAATAACTTTTCCCTCTCCTTTGAAGTCTTGCAGACGCAGCGCTGAAGCCAGCTCTCTTGGAAAGCACAGCAGCTCGCTGCATTGTAAATTCACGTACGCTGGGGCTCCTCCAGAAATCTGCAAGCAGAGAGCTGAGAGAGATCAAAGCCTTAGGTAAGTAGGGCACCTATTATAATGAACATTTATCTTTTCTTGAGAGGAGATGGGAGAGAGCAGGAAGTTTGATGATTTTGCAAACCTAAACCAAAAGTTTATTTCTGTAGCTGGGGGATATCAGAGACATCTTCACAGCAGTTTTGAATTTGTATCTCTCAACATTGGACATTCCCAGCATGCAAGGAACATACTCAGGCACTCCAAAAACATGTAGGGATAAGGGGAAATGATGTTTAAAAGGTAACATCATTGTTTAACTTACTTCCCTGACAGTTTAAACTCTACTTGTGTTTATCAATGTTGCAATTATTTCTCTTGTTCTTATTTGTCAGATGACATTTTTCAAAAGCCTAAATAATATTGCTGGGTTAAACAGAAGCTTTTAGGTATGTCTGTGATACTGCCTTAACTCAAATTGTCCTGGGAGAAGATGGAAAGCTCTTTGCATGCTCAGAACATGAGAATATGTGAAAAGCCTTAGAAAAATATAATCCCTGCCTAGTTTTTCCTCCCCAAACCTATTCCAGGGTGTTGGCATCTTCAGGCACCTCTTGGGACACATCAGATAATGAAAAGCCAAAATCTACATAAGGTTTTCAGTAAAGCAAATTTGGGAAATTTGAGCAGTGGGATGTATTCTCGTATGGTGGATGGTGCAGGTCAGTTTCACTGAAGACTCTTGGCACTGAATGCCTAATACTGAAGGCTGGAAACAGCCACTTGGCCTGAAAAAATACAAAACATTTGGCCAGTCGTCAGCTAGCAGATAGTATGTTAGCTTCATTTCTGAGTTAAGCTGGGACAGAAAACGACCCTTAGTAACTCATTCCACAAAGGGTAAGTGCATCTCATGTACTCTGCTTCGCCTGTCATGCTGAGGGAGTGCTTTAACTTCAGTGTTTTGTTACAAACATGTTAGCCATTAAGCTTCTAGAAGTCCTTCACCAAAATTTCTCCTCTGCCATAATAGGTATTGGTGTGTCTGAGTCTGCTTTTGTGGGGGATTAAAATTGTATGTGCTATGTTGTTCTTTATGAATACCATTGTGATTGCATATTGGATATGTTAAATAAAAGTATTTTGAGATGTTTGAGAGTTCCCTTACCAACTCAGGGTGGATGAGGCCAGACAGACATATGTCAGCCATCACTTGCAATAATATTTTAAATGTTTTCATTGTAGAAGTTCATGTGTGTTAAACAATTTCAAGCTTAACATATGTTGTGATTTTTGCTTTGTTAGGCATATAGGGTCAAATTCTAATTGATGACCCAGCTGTAAATTCAAAGTCCTGTCACATTAGTAATGTTGCCTATGAAGAACATTGATGATGTTAATTGTGGATCATGTTAATGATGTTAATTTCAATCACAGAAAAAGTGAGCTGTACCTGAGCAAAAACTTTGCACAAGACTTGACTTACTTCTAAATAAATCAGTTCTGAACAGGCCATTGACCCCTATATGAGGTTGATTTTTAGCTTTATTGGGGCCAGATTTTATTCTGTTGCTGTCCTCTAGCTGCTATTTAATCCAGATGCCTCTCATGACTTTAAATGTCCTTTTCTTGTAATGTTCTCTACATTTAACTGCTGGTCACAGAGCCAAAAGTTTTCTCTTTTCTATTCATCCATGACTGAAATAATCTCAGTTTTTCCAGAAGCTTTAGAAATTGTTGCTTTGAAGGTTATATCACTGATGCTCTCAAAAACTGCTGGGAAACTGAGACTTTTTACAGCAGCCAAAGGGAAGTAGGAACACAGATCTTCTTGAAATTCACAGGAAGGTGAAACCACACTATAGCAAAAGTTAAAATGGAAACCTTGGTCAGTAGTTCTCATGACAGCAGTGGGATGTAGTGACTACATGACCATGTGCTGCTTTTAGACTCAGATTGTGGCACCCATTCTTTACTTAACACCTCTTATTTTTAATTTTCCATCATGATGAAAGCATCAGAGGGTCTGTTTGTGCAACAAACATCCGACATGCCTTAGAACAAATCAAACCGGTACCAACACCACCAGGGAGGGCTGTCTGAATCCTAATCAGGAGCAACAAACCCATTTCTACAGAGCTGTCCCTCCCTGGGGTTTTCTGCTATTCCTTCATATGTTTCAGAGCGAAAGGCTCTTTATAGCCCCATTATAACATGTTTAGCATTAAATGACAGGAAGCATCTGCTGGCATATTTCTCAGTAGGAGACTTCTAAATTCTGCAAGTGAGTTTGGGTAGCTGTCCTGAATATACATGGGAGTTCCCTCCAGAGATTTAAGTCATGTCTTTG
This sequence comes from Pycnonotus jocosus, assembly GCA_013400435.1. Lineage (NCBI taxonomy): Eukaryota > Metazoa > Chordata > Aves > Passeriformes > Pycnonotidae > Pycnonotus > Pycnonotus jocosus. The sequence continues at coordinate 18,277 of VWYP01032592.1, read as the reverse complement.
AAGGCAAGTTAATGCTGCCTTATTGCAAATATTCTTCATAGAATAGGGTTCTCAGTAAATGGTCTGGCTGAATATTCAACAGCAGACATTTTGTTCTTCCCTCATTTCAGTAACATCCACTCTCTGGCCTATGTTGTAGGCACCACTGTGATATTTCTATTGCTGTTATTTCTGACATGTGTGACTGCAGACTACCATGGTACACTGGTATCAGTCATAATTCTGGTTTAAAGAGTTAACATGTGCCTAACCCCAGCACCACAGCTCATTGGACATGGATTGTGACAGTGCAAGCATTTGTGAGACCCTGTTTTGAACTCAGTGGCTGAAAAGATGTATTAAAAAAAAAAAAAAAAAGGAAACAAAGAAAATTTGAAAGCCTTTGTGTCTGATTTGTCTGGCAATAACTTCAAGCAGACATAGCCAGAGCTCACCAGTTGTCACTATATTGTGCAGACATTGCTTTAATGCCAATGAGTCAGATCATAGATCCATAGAATGGCTTGAGTTGAAAGAGATCTTAAAGACCATCCTATTCCAACTCCCCTCCCATGGGCAGGAGCACTTTTCACTAGACCAGGTTGCTCAGAACCCCATCCAGCCTGGTCCTGCACTCTTCCAGGGACGGGCCATCCACAGCATCTCTGGGCAACCTGTACCAGGGCCTCACCACTGTCACAGTAAAGAATTTCTTCTAATATTTAATATAAGCCTAGTCTCTTTCAGTTTGAAGCCATTCCCCCTTGTCCCCCTCATTACTATACACCCTTGCAAAAGGTCTCTTCATCTTCCTTGTTGGCTCCCTTCAAGGTAGTGGAAGGCCACAATTAGGTCACCCCAAAGCCTTCTTTTTTCCAGGCTAAACAACCCCCACTTTCTGAGCCCATCTTCACAGCAAAGGTGCTTCAGCCCTCTGATCATCTTGGCAGCCTCCTGTCTGTGCTCACTCCAGCAGCTCCCTGTCATTCCTGTGCTGGGACCCCAGAGTTGGATGCAGAGCTCCAGGTGGGTCTCACCAGAGCAGAGCAGAGCAGAGGGGCAGAATCCCCTCTCTCCCCTCCNTCCTGCCCACGGGGCTCTGGATACAGCCCAGGACACATTTGGCTCTCTGAGTGCCATGGCTGGGGCATGTCCAGCCTCTCACCCACCAGCACCCCCAGGTCCTTCTGGGCAGGGCTGCTCTGGGTCTGTTCATGCCCAGCCTGTGCTGATACTGGGGATTGCCCTGACCCTGCTGCAGGCCCTTGCACCAGGTTTTATTAAACCTTACAATGTTCCCCTGGACACAACCCTCAAGCTTGTCTAGGTCAAGGGGGAACATGAGACATCATGGGGTTTGCACCTTCTTTGACCTTCCTTTTCTGGTTGACATACCTGTAGAAGCCCTTCCTGCTTTTCTTTGTTGCCATGTTCATGAACTTGCCATGTTCAGGTCCAGCTTTGCCTTGGCCTTCCTTACCCCATAGCTGCAAAACCGTACTTTGTCTCCATGCTCTTCCCAGCTCACTGCCCTTGCTTCTACTGCCTGTGCATTTGCTTTCCCTTTAGTTCAACCAACAGCTCTCTATCCAGCCATGCTGGTCTCTTGCCTTCCTTGCCTGACTTCACATTCCTGGTGATGATAACTCTTGTGCTTTATGGGTGATGTCCTTAAAGCTCTCTGACAGTTCTCTTCCAATCCCTTGTCCCTGTGGGTAGTGTCCCAGGGGATCTCTCTGGAAAGCTGGAACTCTGCTTTCCTAAAGTTCAGGAGCCTAACTTTACTCCTTACCTAACCACATTCCTCAAGACTAAAACTCCATCAATGCATGGCCACTGTGGCCCAGGCTGCCTCCAGTCTTGATGTCTCCAATTATCTTTTTTGCATTGGAGACCAACATATCCAGTATAACATCACCTTTGGTAGGGCTGTATATTATCTGGCTCAAGAAGTTATCCTCCATTCCAGGAATTTCCTGAATTGCCTACAGCTCCCTGTGCTACTTTCACAGCAGATGTTGGGGAGGTTGAAGTCCCCTAGAATGACCAAAGCCTAGAAGTGTGATGCCTCCTGTATCTGGAGCAGGAAGGCTTTGGCAGCACATTCCCCCTGATCAGGGCCTGTAGCAGACACCAGCCACAAGGTTCCCTTTGTTTCCTGGGTCCCTGATTCTTACCCATAGGCTTTCAACTTGCACATGTTAGCTCTTCACACTCATTCCACCTCTTGATGCAGAGTGCAACCTGTGTGCCTCTCTTTCTTGCCCTGTCCATTCTGAACAGTCCATAGTCATCCATAATTGCACTCCAGTCATGGGATTTGTCCCACCAAGTTTCAGTAACAGCAACAAGGTCATAGTTTTCTAACACTACACTGGCCTCCACCTCCTCCTGTTGGTTGCCTAGGCTGTGTGCACTAGTATAAAGGTACCTCAGCTGGGCTGCCAGCTGTGTCACTTTCCCAGGGCAACAACCCTTAATTCCTGTGAGATTATTTCCTGTTGTGTAAGTGGAATACTGTAAGGGAAACAAACCAATAAAAATCCAAATTGTTTGTTTGTTTGTTTGTTTTTTCCCAAATCAGCTTCCAGTTGGTAGATGAGGGCAGACAGGAGCTTCTGAGGGTGAGTTTTGTGTTAAAGTGGATGTCCCATGAAACTGCCCTGAAGCTTTGTAGGAACCTTTCTTTGTTTGCAGGAAGTTCTGTGCCAAACCAGTCTGAGGTTTGATGTCCATAAATCAAAGTGTCTATTTCTCCTCACACCCGACCAGTACAGTTCTTGAGACTCAGTTATGTGTATCTGATGACCTGTTTGGTCTTTGTGGCCTGCATGGCAAGACCTAGTGAAGGAAGTAGGGATAGTCCTTGCCCAAAATGTTGAATGAAATCGTGTGGTTGATGGATGCATCTGTGTTTCAAGAGCTGTTCTTCCGTTAGATTTTATCCTTCCTTTTGGATATGCAGAAGGGGCAAACCCAAACTAATTCATCTGTCAATTGAAACAAAAAGTTTTAAATCTAAGAGGAAAAAGGTTTGTCAGACAAACCTTCGTAATAATAATTTTGAGTCAAAATTTGGAACATATTGGGAATTTATTCACCATAGGCATGTTCAAAGAAACAATTTTCAGGCATTTATATACACTGTAACACCCAAGATTTTTTAATAGACATTCCCAAAACTCTGCCCAATTGATTGCATCATGATATAGGTATTTAATTTCTTCTAATTACTGCCAGAATATCTCATCTATCTTTGTTTAAAGAATAACCCAAGTTTTATCCAGCTAGCAGTGCTTTATTAAATTTCCTGTCCTGGTTGGACCATTACCATTGATTAAGTTTTCTGAGGTGTACAAGCCTATGAAGTGGGTCCCTTACTGCACCTGCAATGTATAAATCAAGTTTTCCAGGGTGTATAGAGCTTTGGCTCCTTAATTTTATCTGGATAGCTTTTTGTTCAGTGACATCTAATTCATCTCTAGTTATATGATAACCATTAAACAATACTGAATTTTGTTATTCACGTATTGATTCTCTAAGGGCTATGGATCCATGGAGTACCTTTCTGCACATGCAGTGAGGTAATTTCTCAGGGTTTTCTACTGACACTCAGTCAACACAGATTTAAATCAAAACCAGCTAAAATCATGGTCAAACATTCCTTAACTAATTAAACATAGTTGCCTACAAAATTTTTACAGAATCACAAAACTCCTGGCTAACTAAGTTATAACTCCCTGTCACAGTGTAATTCTAAACTTTCTTATCCCAGGATGTCTGGTGTGCTTATTGCTGGCAGGATAAGTGTCCATAAGAAATCACAAGAGGTCTGTCCATTGCCATGCCTCTTTCCCAGTGCGTGACGGCACAGGAGGAAGCCACAGCACAGCAGGATATTTCTAAGGCAGAAACCGAGGGTGAAGAAACTCCCTCGGTATCTCTGAACAAACAGACACTGAATTCGAGAGCATGAGAAAAAGGGGTTGTTGGTGTGACCCATAGACTACAAGATGGGAGAGAACAGAAGTGCACCCAAAAATGTTGTATTTTCCAAAGGAGGCAACAACTTTTTAAAAATCTGCTCTGGAAGAAATCTTCTGGAAAAGTGCTGAGGGTCATTAAGGGAAGAGCAGATCATGTAAGCAGTTCTTGCAACACAGCTTTTCATCAGGCAGCAACACGTCTTTCGTTTTCTCTTAAAAATTGCGTCATTCTTAAACAGTAGCTTTTTAACTCCAAACGAAGGGAGTTCTCATGCTACAAAAACATTGATTTAAAGCTGTATTCTGAGCTCCAAGTTGTTAACCATTGCTAATTTGAAGTTATTTTTACTTTAGTGACCAACACAGCACAGACAGAAAAGGATTGTAATTTTGTGTATCCTCCAAGACTAATTCTGAATGCCATGTAAAAGTCTTCCTATCAGCTCGCTGACTCATAACTGTAGTGCTTGGAGGCAAAATGCTAACAGGAGAGGCTGTCATTTCTGCTGCTCTCTGTGGCACCTTTTTCCCTTAAGAAGACGTTGTTTCAATAATAGTATCATGAACCAATACAACAACTGGAAAGTCAACAGAAAAAGAGCTTATTCATTTGTGCCCCACAGAAATGTGATTATTTCCATTTTGGGAGAGAAAAAAAAAAAAAAAGTATGTTTAACAGGATTTTGGGACAGCATCTGCCTTCATTACATGAAAGAGACTTAAAAATTCTCATGTTCTGAGGCATCATTGGTGTGTCTCTAAATACCTTGTAGTTGGCAATGTCTCCTACTTGGTCTTTTGATGAAGCAAAAAATTATTATTCCCTTTTATGAATAAGGAAGGAGAAGCACAGCAGCATTTATTGACTCGTCCAGGATCTGCCACAGATGAGAGAGGGGATTTGAGTCTCATTTCAGTGTTGCTTGAGCTGTTATCCTTCCTTCTTTAGGTATTGTCCACATGACCCTATTAGTCATAACCACGGCTCATTATCTACTGGGAGATCTTTAAATAAAATTGTAAGCTTTCACTGCTATGTTTGCAATCCAGTCTGCTGCTCTGAAAGCCAAAGAATAGATTTAGTTTGAAAAAGGCTGCAGGGAACAGTGGTATTGATGAATCTCTTTTCATTAACCAAGAACAGACAGAACAAACCCCCCCCAAGAGATAAGGTGGTTAAGGAGGTGTGAATTACCTTTTAGAAAGGCTTCTGCTTCAATAATTTAGTATATTGCGAAGAATGTTTAAAAAAAAAATCTTTGAAAAAAATCTTTATCTATTTGAACCTGACACTAATTTGGAATTTTTCAGGCAGAAGGTGTCATTAAACCTAAAAGCAGGCAGCAAAAAGACCTTAAAGGAGCAAATCAAAGCATGTGAATTAGCACTGGAAGTTTGCATGATCAATTGTAGGAAAGTATGCAATACTGGTGTTGCAGATAAACATCATTACTTAGACAATTTAATTTGATTTCAAGTTTTCATATTGCACCCTATCACCGTTGTAATTAGGCGGCTTTTTTAGATTAGTTCTGTCTCTTCTCTGTCTCAGATTTATCTTTGTAAATGTTTTATTTAGTCTGAAGAGAGTATTGAAACAAAAAACTGTGTCAAAAGCTGAACCTATGTGTTTTTTTCCTCATAACCACAGAATCCAGAAACACAAATCAGGATCCTGTAGTACTTGGCACCATAAATTCCTCAAACCAGCAGCTATCCCACAGAAGTTGCATGCGTTTTATAGGTTCTTGTGGGAGGCAGTGAAATGCCTGACCTGTTAGAAAGAATATAATTTGTGATTGAAATTCTCCAAGTGCTGTCCAAGAAGACAAATCTGCTCTCTACCAGAAGCTGAGCTCAAGGTCTTGCTGTTGCTTTAGCTGCAGGCAGGGTGCTTCACTGGGGTTTTAGGCTACATTTCTCTTAAATGAAATCCAGAATCCTGCCTATGGCATATAAACCTTTGTAATACCTGGTGTCACACCCGAGTCCAACGATCACTTGGTTTTTATTTACTCAGTGCTACACGGTGCCACGTTCCACCCACAGCCTCGAGAACTTTGCCTTTCCCCTTGCAGTCCTTACCCAGGACAAGGAACACACCGAGACATCCTGTAACTGCTGGATCGCGTTCAGCGTGGCCCTGCACGGGTTTGGATGCTGCGAAGTGTGGTGTTCCCTCACCAGCCTCACCTTCCAGCTGGGGAGAAGCCTGGCGTGCTTGGTGAGGGAACCGTCCAGGGAATTTAAAACAAATTGCAGCTCTTTGCATGGTGCTGAAAACAATCCCCTCTGTTCGTTGTGACAAACAGCTCCAGGCTGAACACAAGGCACAGAACAGCCAGGTAGGACAATTTCTTTATTTCTTCTCCAAAGAGAAAAATGTAAAAAGTTGCACAGAATCCCAGATTTCTTCTTTTTTTTTTCCTTTTTTTTTTCCTTTTTTTTTTTTCTTTTTTGCATACTGGATTATTGCTTCATCTGTGGGTGTTACTTATCAATAATGACCCTGGTGTCAAAGTTTCCTGTTTGTAGTGCCAGGCCCAGTGTGTCAGCGACACTCAAAGCTAGCACAAGCTGGGACCACTGCAGTGTGGCTTTGGTAAAGCTCTGCAAAGTCAGTGGGAAAGCACACATTCATTTTACTGGCTTTGGATCCAGGCCCCTCTTCTCTCTCTTTGTAAATTTCTGAAGGAAGAGCTGGGCCTCTCCTTCTCTGTGAAAGATGCTCTGAGTTGTCCCTATCATCATTATTGGCAATTGCATTTTAATTTAACAATAAAGACATGAAACACAGGCCTCCATTTCATGAAGGAATTTGCATTGGAACTGACTCTCTCTGGAGGAGTTGGGCTCTCTCCAAACTGGTAGATGGGCCAATTAGCAAGTTGTTTTCTGGCCTGTCTGTGCTAAGTGATAAATGGTGTCACTGCCTTTAAAACTGAAGGGTATGAGACTGGGATGAAGCATTTGCAGCACTGGTTTAAGACCCTTATATAGAAATCACAGCGTTAGGTTTCTTCTGGACAGTCTTTTCTTAACATAGTTATTTTTGTTTCATTAAGCCAGTATGTGACACACTGCAAAGTCAATTCATGGATGCCCAAAGACTTGATGAAGTTTTTCCTAGAGGAAACACATCCAAAGTATCTTCTGTACTACTAAGAAAAAAAAATCACCCCTTTCCCCCCAAATCCTTGCTTGTCTGATATACTGAGTCCTCTGACGTTTCCTCACATCTGGCACTTTTTTGACTCTCATCCCATGTGTAAGAGATTTTAGCATGTATTGAAGGAGGATTTTCACCACAAAGCATTGCTCTTCTCTCTCTGCCCAGGATTATTCAGGTATTCTGACACCAGCAAAAGAAGTCCCATAAAAGCCAGAAGGAGATTTTGCTAAATGAGGCAATGGGAGAAGGAACATTTTTGTTTTAGCTAAAGCAAACATGCAGTTTGCTAACTCTGCAAATATTAAATTACTTCAAAAACTATATTGAAGCAAAGATTAAGGCCGTATTACTGGTGAAAAGGGGTATTCTCTGTATTTCTCTGCATTAACTTGGTTGCAAAGCATCAGAGGAAAGTAATACTGCAATTCACAGAAGTAAGTGTTTACTTCCTTTTCAGTGGATGGCTTATTTTTCTTAGTGATAAAACCTCCCTGTGGATCTCTGTTTAGTCAAATGTGTGACTTACTGCACTTTAGCTTTGGTTCTAGGTGTTTTCTTATTCATGACCTACAGAGAGTTTTGCATTACTGAAATGCACTACAGCAGGCTAAACGAAAACAAAAGTCATTGGAAGGAAGGAAACAAAGGTGCAGGCTAATTTACTGGTATCACCGTAAATCATGCTGTTTGGTGACAGTATAACTCTCTTCAAATCAGCCAGGAAACAACGCTCACAGTTTCACTAGGAATAGTTTGTCCTTATCAGAGAAGACACATCTCTGGGTTATGACCAGGCAGTCGGCTGTCTGTGTTAGACGGACATTCTGGACTCACCTTCCACACAGTTAGATTGGCAGTGTTTAGTCTGAGTAGCTGTCCAGCCCCTTACACTCATGGGTCCAATCTGGGACCCATAAATGTTTGCATGTGCTCAGCACTGGCTGCAGGAGGAGCAGGATCGGGTTCTTGCACATGTAAAGTGGCATAGAGGTAAGGAAGAAAACCTACCTGAATACCTGAAAAGTCAGAGGTGAGTTCTATTGTCTGTAGATCTATACCTAATCTATATCTGTATTTAAATATTTAAATGTGATTTTCAGAATTTAAAGGTGGAATATTCTGATTTTGCCAGTGCTCCCGATGCCATACTCCAAGAAAGAGCAGTGAAAGAGTTGCAGACAGGACTGTGATGCATAGATAAACAAGACTCCTTTTCCCTTCCCCTGACTCACTCCAGGGGCCTGTGCAGCTCCCTGCCTGCCTCTATAGGTGATTCAGTGTTACTCTTTCATCCATTACTTCCTTCCTGCTCCGTTGTTTTGGTGGGTCTGAGTTTACTGGGATGTGCAGCTACTGCACGTTGCAGTTTCAGTGGGAATCTGAGTTACTCACGTGTTTAACATTTAGACCACCACTTGCTTTCCCCTGCCCTTCAGTAAGAGCTGCAGTGTGCAATTTATACTCCTGTTGTCTTGCGAAATGTTGCCAATGCATTCACCACCTACCATTTAAAACAAACAAGACTCTGTTTACTTTCCCATCTTAAATGTACATATTTGGCTTTACAAAAGGTACAGGTGTGAGAGGAGTCAGAACAACGGTTTTGCCTAATTTATGCATGTTTGCAAGAGAGTGATCTCTTGCATTCCAATTAGGATTGATCTCCCTTGTCTTCTAGACCCCTCCACCCTTTGAGCCACGTCCTCTGAGTGTAGTTACCGAGGGCTCTGTCTTTGCTCTGGTTGGGATGGCTGTATCCTAAAGGCTGTTCCCCCACAGCAAAGCCACCCAAACCGAGGTGCATCTCCTCCTGAGCTGCTGAATTTGTAGGAACTGTTATGTGAGCATAAACTGAAACTGATGCTGATTTATATTTATTTGTGGACTGTAACCCATGACTACTCCAATTAACATCCTCTCCAGCTCTACCTGCTGCAAGATGAATTGATGGTTCAATGCCTGTGTCATACTTCTCAGGTACCTTTCAGTAACCTCCAGGCTCCACTGCCTGCAAACACACATGCATCCCACATTAAATTCTCTGGTTTCCAGTGCTTTTCCTTACTGCTATATCCATCAAGCAATTGTGTTTGTCTTTAAATTTATTTCTAATTCTAGGGCTGTTTCTCTTCATCCTGGTCCACTCCTAAAGTGAATTCTTTTTCCTCTGCTACCTGGCCTTCACAGCTCCATAAGTGCATCCCTTTTTTCTCTGACTCTTCCCCTTCATGTGACGTAAGAGCCTCTATGGAGGCCTCTTCTTGTTTAGTTAACAAGCAAAAGACTTGAAACAAAAACCAAAAACCTGAACAAAATTGTAGAACACTTGCAAGATCAGCTGCAGACTGAAACAAGTTTCCAAGAAATCATTCATCCAGAAACTTTACACTACATGAGATATTGATTAATGAAGCAATATACACTTTGGTCTATTTCAATTTCAAGCCTCACTGGCATGGTTGCCTCATGTCTCAGGCATTTTTGGGAGTATCAAGGTATAGCTGTGTGAAGCACAACTTCACCACATGATAGAGAGATTTCCCAGCTGCAGCTGGACACCAGACACTACTTTTGACTTTGTGTGCTTGCCAGAGATTGTCATTCTCTGGATTGTCACCAGTTTCATTTCTGATCAACCCTTGCTGCAAAGCTGTACTGCAGGTCAACTGGCCAGGCAAATGTACTTTTCTTTATTTGGTTTACAAACAGCATTTTTTCTCAGCTTTTTTTTTGCTGGACTAGTGTATATATGCTCTTCCCAAATATGCTCTGCAAACTCACTTGGGACACTGCCTTTGACTACCCCCTTTGTGTATAATGCTGTTTTTTTTCTCCTATGGCCAAAACAGCAATCTGATTGTAGGAAATAATTCAAGTCCTTTCCTGGGCAGACACCACCAGTTAAGCAGATGGCATCCAAAGAACCACTCAGACCTCTGTCTGACCTGTTTACATCTCTGTACCACTCTCTGTACCACCGCCATCCCCAGAGTTAATCCAATTTTGCTTTTCTAAGAGAAAATATGACTTTCATTTACTGACACAAAGCATTTATTCTAATCTGATTACACCATCTTTACAAAGTCTTTAGGGATTACATATGTTTTCTAGTACTTGGCTACACCTGGGGAACTTGGCCAGATACTAACAGTCCTTAGAAGACATTTCTGCTCAACTCAAGCCCTGTGAATATTTGCTGTCAAAACAGTCTAAACAGTTACATGGGCGGCTGAGCATGGGGGATACCAGCAGCCCAGTGTGGGGTTGGGCCACAGGCGGAGCATTGTAGAGCTCTGCTTTTGAGATGTGACACATCTGGAATGAGGAACATGTCTTTGCCAAGGTTCAAGGTTATAATCATAGAATCACAGAATGGTTTAGACTGGAAGGGATGGTAAAACCATGTATTACCAGGGCACCTACCATGGGCTGGTACACCTTCCACCAGACCAGGTTGTTCACAGCCCCATCCAGCCTGGCTTAGGACACTTGCAGGGATGGGACATCCATAGCTTCTCTGAGTAACCTGTGCCAATGTCTTAACACCTTCACAGTAATAATTCTTCTTAATATCTAATCTAAACCTACTCTCTTTAAACTTAAAGCCATTCCCACTTGTCCTATCACTGATATCAATGATTTTGTCAAAAGTCCCTCTCCAGTGTTCTTGTAGATTCCTTTTATGTGTTAAAAGGCTGCTAAAAAATTTGAAATGCAGATCTAGAAATAATGGAACACAGCACAAAAAGAACCTAAAATAACAAAACACACCCTGGAGATTTTGCTTAAGAGCAGTTTCTCATTGTCTGCACTAATCCTCATGCAGTTTCCACCTATTTCTATTATTTTAAGCTGGTATATCCTGTGATTATCTAAAGATTATCTATCTCCTTGTGGGGAGGAGGCAACAAAAATTGTTGAGTTTTTATGCTTCAGTGCCACACCAAGATAAAGGGCCATGGGTTTTGTGGGGTTTTTTTACTTCCTTATTAGCAAAACTACTTTCTTTATTTCTCCTGACTAGGCATTTGATGCTGCACAGGACTGCTGCAACCTTACTTCATTTTCTTTAGTTCCAGAGTTTTTGATTACTTTGTTGTTGTTGTGGTGGTGGTTCTGTATCTTCATTAGCATATAACCAGCTTGAGACTGTGTGTCAGTGCCTCCTGGAGATACACCAACAAAGGTTTGATCACTCTATCAAAACCAGGAAATGCTGTCTCTTCTTATGGGGCCCACAACTTATTTAACCCTTAAGCAGCACATAAAAATCAGAAGTGGTATGACAAATTGTAACACTGGCAATAGGGAGTGTTACTAACTACACTACGTACTACTAGTAGGAGGTGTTACTATCTTCCTTCTCATATATCTCCTTGTTTTTACTGTGATACTGCGTCATATCCCAACAGCAGAAATGGCAGCGATTAACCTCAAATGAGTTACACACCCAACATCCTTGTGGCTGTGTGCACTGCACATTTCTCACTGGCTTGGCTGTTGCTGTCTTCTTCAGGTTCTCCTGAACTGCTGAGTGAAGAACGTGTCCACCTTAACTCTGCCAACACATCCTGAAGGCCCCAGGCACACATCAGGTTGTTCCTCTCCTTCATAAGGCTGCAGAGGGGATTCATACGCACAACTTCTATCTCAGTTAACAGAAATTCACTTCCTAAATGCTAACTGTCCATGTGAATGGAGATGGGAATAATACATGTCTTTGCTTTCAGCCAAGCAAGTGCAAAAGAACTTGCACTTCTGTTAAATACCTGGGGAACAGATGCAGGAACAATATATCATAAATTAAACTTGCACAGAATAAAAGCAAAGGCTGGCATGCTGGGATCTGGCATGTACTGTGGCCATGCTGACAAAGCTGTGGATATATGGCTTATTTACTGCCAAGGTGGTGCAGCAATCAAAGTGCAAACTGTTGATTAATATATCGTGCAGTTTTGTTGGGGAAATATCCAGGGAAATAAATTATTTTGTGCTTATTTATGTCATATTGTATTAGCACAGACGTTTTAGATCTTTGGTTAATTACCTAATGTTTGACGTTCCAGTGGAGAGCCAAGTTCTCTCTTGTCAACACATTGGCCTCCCTGGGCCTTGTTTTATATGATGGCTATTTTTTTCAGACCATACTCCTTTGCCACCAGGCAGGGGCTTCCTTTCTCTTCTCAAAATTCACATAACTTGAGTTCTGACAGATCAAGAAACCAACTCAGTCCCAGTCATCAGCACTACAAATTATTGTAGCATTACAGTATTATACTCCTATGTGCTCATATCCCCTTTTGGGATCATGGCTCGATGGAATGCTGGTCCTATTGCACATCCCTAAAGTGAACATCAGTTGGTCACCCCCAAGGCCCTCTGACCTCTCTGAAGTGGCCCAGCTTATCATGATCTAAACTATAATAATATACTAAAGACATAATTATACAATTGTAGAATGATTTGGGTTGAAGGGACCTTAAAGATCATCTCAGCTCCAACCCCCTGCCATGGACAGAACACCTTCCACCAGGTTAATCTAGCCAAGCCTTGAACATGTATTTCAGTCAATAAGACTAAAACATATTACAAAAAAGATCATTTAATTCCAGGAGTAATTTTGTGGCAGGCAGCAAATTGCCTCCATATTTTTCCTGGCAGGATAGATATAATAGTAACCTGGAAGAGACAGTGGAGATATACATGCATACAGTATGTTCAATAAGGAATTATGGTTAAAATGTTTATGAGCATAATGGATGCGACATGCTATTTGCAGGAATTCCCTCAGAACACCACTAAGTCTTTCATGGGATGGATAAAATAATGATCTTTAGAGCAATATGTAATGAAACCATGAAGATCTTAAAGAAATAAATCCCAGATCTCTTGGCTGATGCTGTAGGGAATGCAGAAGCAATCTACTCCATGCAGGGACTTCTTTTCCTTTCCACATATACCTAGTGCATAAAAATATTGAAGACTGTGGATTGGATTTCCTCTGTGTGTTCAATCTAGGTGTCGCACTGAGGGGTATCCTAATTCCTCAATGGTTTGAGCTGGGTTTTTTGATGTGTATCTGAGGAGTGGGTGACAGCACCTGAAGTGTCACCATACACGCATATGTGTTCGTGGCAGCTGCTGCCTTGCCAATGGCAGCCATGGGCCTTGTGCAACACCCCTGTTACAAAGGGCACTCTAGTCAGAGGCTCTAACGAGCTAGGCTGCTGCTTTGCCCTCAGCTATTGATTTTTTTTCTATTCACATTCCTGTGATTAGCTTTTCACGAGCCCTCCTAAGCATCCCCCTGGAATTCCCCTCTTTTCCACTGGCGATGATTAGGAAATAGGTGTTAAATGCAGTGTGGACACCTCTGGGGTTCGCTGCCGCAGCTGATTAATCCCGCACTTTGCCGGCACAGCTGGGCACACTTGCAGTGTTGTTGGCAGAGGCAGAGACACAGATTTTTATTCCAGGAATGTAATACTGAGACAGGAGGACCTCCATCAGCTCCCACCAATTTATGTGTTCATCAAATCACTCAGTTTCTCACAGAATCACAGAGAATATTTCAGGAGCATCTTCCTTACCAGAGCTATGAAATTTTTGGTGGGGAGGGAGTTTGTAAACACAAGATCCCAAATCTGGTGGGAAGTAGACTCAGAAATGAGGTAGCATTTGGCCTTATTCCCTACAGAATTTATTTTCTTCTGCACTTTTTTTTCTGCTCTTCAGTGTAATTGGAGCATCTGAACCTAGGTTTTATTGACCAAAAGGTTATTGGCTTTTCTCCATCTCCAAAGAGCTGCAAAGGTGATACCTGAGAGACATTATTTCAATTTCTGTTTTAAAACATCAGATGGTATCACATTTTCAGGGGTTGGTGCTAGGAGGATGAGATCAGTAGTTGCCAGAGCAAGTTGTTGCTTTCTTTTCAAAGACAAGAGTCTAGGCCTTTTTTGATTTCTCATGATTTTCCTTCACTGGCCATTGTTCGTTAAGGGCTTGGAATAGTGGGCAAGGGACATTGCTGGAGAAAAAGCATTTCCAGCCACACACCCATCCTTCCCTGCTGAAGGTAAGTGGCATACCACTGTATCCTGATCAGTGTGACTCACATTATTCTATACACACCCACAGAAGTTATTTTCTGACCATTTCCATGTGATGTGTACTGGGACAGCTTACAGCTTCTGGAGTAACTGGTGAAGTATGGGAGTACTTCCATATGAACCTGCAGTGCTAGAGCTGCACCTCAGATTATACCCAGAGAGATGGATGCATACAGGTAGGAATCCAGAGCATCCCTTCAAATTGGGTGAATTTGGAATTCCTTGGAGGAGTGGTAAAATGTGTTGAGCAGAGTAGCTCCCAAAAGGCAAGGACAGCCCTAGAAGACCTTCATGACATAACCTTCCTCCCCGATTTAATTTTCTACCCATAGGCAGGTCATGATAATAGGCACATGTAGGATTTCTCTTTCCCTTCCTCTGCAGAGTTGTGGTGTGCCAGTAGGACAATTTTGTCTCCCACATCCTCCACAGGGATCAAGGACACTGCCAGTGCACTTCAGTGTGATACAGCATATTTGGTGTTTTGTTATTCACCTTATGATTGTGCTGGTGTTTCCGGGACTACAGCAATTTACAGCTTTGATGTTCTCCTCACAGTCTATTTTTTAAACAGTTCTCTCATAGCCAAGGTGTGGACAATGACGTCCTGATTTCTTCCTTTCAGTCCTGCATCCTACTCTGACTTTTGGCAAGAAGAGGATACAGAAAATCTCTCATAGGAAAGCCATCTGACCCCTTGGACCCATTGCAGGTGCTCATAACAACAGATATTTCAGGTTTCGCCACAGTAAAGTGGGCCACTTATCCCTCCCCTACGCAATGAGATCCTCACTGGTCAGGACTAGTGGAGAAAGCTGGGACAAGGAAAGCATAGGCTGTCGGAGGAGATTTAGTCATCTAAGGCTAACCCTTGGGGGTTTGTGAGGAAGCCCTCCAGTGCCAGGTAGAAAGGCTTTTCTGGAACAGTGACTGGCATGGTTAGGAACTGAGCAATGCACTTGTGCTGTTGTGGGAGATAGAGATGAGGTTGGGTGGGTGGAAATGATCGCTGGAGATTGCATTGACTCTGGGTGTGGAGGATGAGCCCAGTGTGGCTCATCAGAGTGTGGTACCATCACTCATCTGCAGAGTGGTACCAGCCATGGCAGAGCAGGTTAAGCTTCAAACCTCGCAGTTCAGGAGTGGCAGACTGCAGTTATAAGAGATTAAGGGAAAGCAAAGACCATCAGTCCTCCTTTTGAAATATATTGGATCATTAGGAAAGCATCAAGATGACAGTAATTTAAAAAATTGCATATCATAAGGAGAGATTCTCTCAAAGACTGACATTTAGTTTAAGTCTACATTGTGGGATGCTCCAGCCTGTGCTTCTCTCCTCTTTCTCTCCTATCCTCTAATTTGGTCCAGTTACTCAAGGGCATATTAAGGCATTCAAAACGTTACTAGGTCACCAGACATGTTTGGGTTGTGGGTGCTCCTGAGATGATCCTCTGCTCTGTCAGCTCTGCTATTTGGAGGAAGACCAAATCTAATCTGGAGAGTGGGCTGAGAGCACCCTCTAAAACCGGGTGAGTAAGGCTTCAGTTTTGCATCTCGATCACAGTTGAAATGCTGCAGAGGCTGAAGGACTGGAGGTCATTTTCCCAGATAAGTCTGTGGACAAGATCTTAATGGCATGAATTTAAATCCATCCCACCACAGCTATATGACTAGTGGGCATTGGAGAAGTGGAAGATTCAAAGTTGAAGGAGCATAGTATGGATGACACTGCCTGGCTAAGAAGACAGCTTATTTACTGAAAAACTACAGATTTAGCTTTTTCCCACCACTATGGATCATGGCAAGTGACTGCTGCCCTGTTGCATCTGTCCAGCTGAATCTCTGGCCAAATAGTGCTGGTTTCAGGGGACACTCAGACACCCAGCATAATATGTGGACATCCTTTATACAGGAACTGAAATTTTGACAAGTGCCACTGCAGGCAGAAGTGCTCTCTGGCATGTTTGGAAATCTGCAAAGGAAGATGCAAATCATGTGGTGATTGGGAAGATGCAGGGAACAAAGTGTAAGGCAAGGACAAGAGAACCCAGAGCTGAGTTCATAACCCTGAGTCACTCCTGTTCTTCTGAGTGCTTCCATGTGTGTTAAGCTTCCCTGCATGAGTAGGTTCACTGGAGTCCACAAGGAAAGCATAGCTAAGGGGAAAAGTCATGGCCAATGTATGTGAGGTAGATTTCAGTGCCAAGAAAAATCATAAAACAGCCTACTAAACTCTTAGCTATTTTAAAGTCTAAATGAGACCCAAGGCTGGGTGACTTTATGGTTGGATCCATTTGTGCGTCAAAGGAAGGAGACAAACCTAACTTTAGGAAGGAGGAAATTACTGTGGCTGAGGTCAAAGTGGTAACAAGCAAATATAAAGACAGCAGCAAAGAAAGTAGTAGTGTAGAATGACTCATAATCAACCAACATATTAAAATGTCATGAAGAAAAGCAGATGAAAGAGAATGAGGAAAACTCCAGAATAAGGAGGAATGAGAATGAAGTTTGGAGAACCTCATTGGGAGAACCAAATATGTAAAAGGACCAAAATTAATCCAGATCCTCGTACTTTTGCTTGAAGGAAAAATGTGATACTTGGGCTGTTGCTGTTGAAATGAGATGTGGGTGGTGAGAAAATGAAAAATGGCTAGTGCAGGGGGAATCTCTTTTCCAGTTAGATGCTGTCAAGGTCATAATCATCTGAAAATTACCTGGATCTTCAGGAGCCCTATGTGCCACATCGGTGTTGGCTGTTTGCATGTGTTAGGAAGCCAATTCAGTGAGCATTGTCTCAAATTGGTGTAGCTTGAAATATCCCTGAAGTCAAAGCAAAAGGCACAGACTCTTGTTCTTCTTTCAGAAATTGCTTATGGTGCTAGAGTGTCCTCTTCATTGTCAATCTGTTCCTCATTCTTCATGACCAGCACTAAACCACTACCACTGCAGTTTCCAGAGCCCTCATACCTTTCCTCTTGACTACAGAAGATTTCATTTTGTAGAAAATACTCTTTGGCAAAGCTTTGACTCTTGTGTTACTATAATTAATCAGCTGATTAATGCATTCAAAGGGGTAGATATAAAATTAATTTTAACAGTGATCATGAATTTCCCTGTAGGAAAGCTCTGAAGTTGAAGGGAAAAAACCAAACACAAATACACATAGAAGTGTTAAAAGTTTCTTGTGTTGTCACAGAACATGTAGATGTTTCTGGCAGGCATTACTGTGAACATGACTATGTAAAGAATATGGTGCTTTAAAAATAATTACAATTCGCAGGTGTAGGGAAGCTAGAAGTGGATTAAAGTTGTAGTTGCCCCAGTTTTGGTCTGGAGATTAGAGCAGCTGGCAGGTAAAATGCCAGGGGATTGGCATATAGGAGGGCACTTATTGTAAAGGTTCCCACACCTTGGGAAAAAAAGTCAATGTGTTGTTTGCTGAAGGTGAGAAAATGGGGTGGGAAGGGTGGAAGGCTCATGAGAGTGCTGGGGGG
>VWYP01032585.1:19423-29447 GCA_013400435.1 Pycnonotus jocosus | reverse complement strand
CTAGATTATAGAGTAGGTACTTTGTTTATCTGAACACCAATACTTTTTCCTTAATAGATAGTGCAGAAGCTTTGCAATTACTGACACTAAAAGAGTCTATTAAACTAGTTTATTCAGAGCTGTTGAGTTGTAGTGAGAAATAGTTGATGTATACAGCTATGATCTTCTGACTCTCCAAACCTGGAAAAGTAAGGAAAAATGCTTTGTTTCAAAATTGGTGAATGGAACCTCTTTGTCAAGTTTTATTTATGTGTTGTGGTAAGAGCCTCCTTAACACTGCAAATTAATTTGAATCTGTGAAAAGAACAGTTTTTAAAAAAGAATAAATATCTGTGTTAATACTGTTGCATGCAGTCATTACATATTGACTGAAGAGTCCTTTCTGGATTATATATTTTTCCCTTCTCATGTTTTGTGTTTGAGGTTGGAAATACAGTTTCGCATTAGTTTTAAATCATGTTACCAAATAGATTGTCATATGCAGGAGTTTAACTGTGAAAATGAGATCTGAAATCCTCTAATAATTTTCTAGTTTTACCATGGTTCTTCTTTTAGACCTCCTTTTGATATTTCTTGTCCAGACACCCTTGTAACTATAGCTTTAATTTACTGAAACTGAAAAAGTTCTTAATTTAGATGCTGTTACTGGGAAGTGTTACTGGCTAGAAATTTTTATGATTGGCTTGATACCATTAACCTTGCTTGCATTACCTGTCTGAGTGTGTGTCTATATATCATACAAAGAGAGCTAACAAATGTATAGTTTGAAAACCAGTTTGGGTACCAGGCGGAAAAAAACCCAGGCAGTCAAACTGTGATGCTTAACAAAAAATGTATTGATTCCTAAGAAACAGCCTTTCAGAATACTTGATTATTTCACTATGATGATGTCAGTTGCCTTTCAGTCTGTTTTGTGAAACAATTAAGGACATGCATTACTATGTTGAAAATCACTTTATTATTTTTCATAAGGATTTGTCTATGCAACTGAATGTATTAAACCAGTGAGAGACATACTACGAGATCATTTGTTAATACTAATGATAATCACTCTTCTCTGTACTTGAAATTATCTCTAAGTATAATTTCTCAGCTTTTCAAGTTCTTAACTTGAAGAGTGTTCAAAACATGGTAAAATTTTGTAGAAGGTGGTATGACTAAAAAAAGGGGGGAAAAAAGCTTTCTAACTTTTTAATTTTCCTGAACCTTCAGAAAAGAGTCTTCCTGGCTAGTCAGGTGTCATAACCAGCTTCGAATCACAGAATTATTTTGGTTAGAAATAACGATTGCATTGCATTCAGCCATTCCACAGCTTACACAGCTTGTGTCTTTTGACTCTTGAAATTGTGTGAATGATTAATTAATTGTTAATTAAATTATTAACAAACACCTTTTCTAACTACTGCTAGAGAGATCTTGGTTGCATTGTAGAAGAAATATTGTCAGTAAGAAAACTTTTTTGAAGTTAACCACTAGAATAGCAATACACTGTTTTGACATGCAAACTGGTATTTTAAAGACAGTGTTATTACATTCTGTTGGTTAGCCTTGCCTTAACCATATATTTTGCATTCGGCTTTGGATTTTCTGTGTGCTAAATAGGTCTCACAGAATTCCTGTGTAAGGTTATATCTTTTAAGAAGTGTTATGTTAAGGGATGAAAATAGCTGCATGCAGTTTAATGATCAAATTCCTCTCCCTGTTCACCACATCAGACTCTCAGGAGTGTCTGCCTGCCACCCTTTAAAACTCAAGACAACTTTCTGCTGCTTTACAGGCCAGTGAATACATCTGCAGAATCCACAAATATTCCTGAGAAATACTGCTACTGAAGCCTGGGCTGTACTTGCCCTTTCATTGAAGTACTACTTAATTTCTAGTATTTACTAGGGCTGTTGTTTGTGAGTCATGAATCATCATCAGTCATTAAAGCTTTTTGAAGAGTATTACTTGACAGTGTTGGAGTCAGTGCCAAAATATTCCTGAAGTTTTACACAGAAGATGTTATGCTTTAGAAGGCCTGTGTGCTTAATTTGGAGTTTTGAGGTTGGTCTGTCCACAGAATATAATTCAAGTTAGAGAGAGCTTGCCCTTGATATCTGAAATAAGAACCTGTATAAAATCAGCCATTTTCAGTGAACGGTAGGGATTAAATTGAGAGTATGCCATATATTCTTCTGCACAATGTTGCGTGATGGGTTAAATACCTACATATATACCCAGAAGTTTCAGACCTCAACTGTGAGTTGTTTTCAGTCAGTTTAGTCAGTAGACCAAAACCTTCTTCAAATGAACTGTTAAGGTTTACTTGGTGAGAAATATCAGGTGGACCAGCATGGGTAATCCTTCTACAGTATAAAAATAGAAACAATGATAATTTTGCTGACTTTCTAATCTGCAGTAATAGTAACCTGGTTAAGTCTTAGGTGTTTTTCTCTGACGTAGTACCAGTCAAAATAGCCAGAAGTTGCCAGGATTGTTATACTGCTGTGTTGCAGTGTAGGTAAAGTTTCATGGATTCTGCCAAACAACATGACAGAAATTCTTCCGTGACCTAGGTGTGTTTTAGTGGTTGTATATTTTCATTTTAATGTGGCTGTAGTATATGGTTTTATTATATGTACAGAAATATATATATTGCCAGGTGTGTGGGGATAGTCAGGATGTTTGACAGTTGCTGAACATTGGGATATGAGTATTTGAAGTGACCAATTTCCCCATACAGACCAACTTTTCCTAAGGTGGTAGAAACAGGTGAAACAGAAATTACCTGCTTTGGATCACTGGATAGTCTCTGGAGTAGCTGGAGTGAGAGGCCTTTAATCAGAGTAATTTTCGACATTGATGATAAAGTTGCCATGACCTTTCTCTCTTTGTGTGGGTTTCGTTTCGTTACTGGTGGGGGCATTGGTTTTATGTCTCTTTATAGTTTTTTGCCCCTGTATATCTGGGTTCAGGTATACATGTAAGGTTTCAATTATTACTCTAATATTTAAGAATTTGGAAATACTGACACATAGAGTGAATTCTTCTGTCCTATCTGTGCTCTCAAACATTATGTCCTTTTCTCACCACTGCTTCCACTGACACTGACATTGATGTACTATATTGCTGGTGTCCTGTCGTGAGGGAGCAAAAGGAGTAAGATTCGTCCTAGTTTTTCTTGGTGTAGAAAATATTTATCTTTGCATGAAACAGTGGGGATAGCATGGAAGAAAACCTGGCTAGTGAATAGAACTGAGAGAAAAGGAAAGCCATAAGAAGTAAAACAGCTGAATTTGAGAAAATATTTTTGTAAAACAACATTTTGAAGAGTTGCTGGTTACAACAGTAATAGGGAAGGAGATACATTTGGGTTTTTTTCTTTAGAGTTTGGAAATATACAGAAAAATGCAAGTGGTTAGCGTCTTTCTACTGTTTCTCAATCCTGCTCCTAATTACATTAAAAAATTAATATTCAGATTTTTTTTTTCTTGAGTACCGCCTTTCAGGATAAGATTAGGTAATCTCATTCTTACCATCCTGTTTGTGTACTATATTGTGCTCTCTCATTGAAATGAATAATGAATTGGAGACAGTGCTGTGAGAGCAGTAGCTTTTAGTGGCTGTCAGTTCAGCTGTTACATGGAACTTTATCCTGTGCTTTATGTCAGTACCTTTAGTGCTACCACTCTCACTCAGCATCTCCCATTCTCAGGTTGTCCTGCATTTATTGCTTTGTATGTTAATTTCTGTTTACTATTCCTGTTTCTTGATGTGTTAATTTACAGAAAGCCACGGGGGACTAACTTTTGTCAACTGATCATGTTCTTTTGTGCTCCTTTTTTTTTTTGTTTAGGAACACGATACAGTAAATTGTTAAAATTATCTTAGGTTGTGAATAGTCTAAATTTTAAATAATGAATAATTCTGAAGTGATTCAAATTCCAGCTTCTGTGTCTTTAATCTAGCCTGCAATATAAAATTTTTATAAAATTGCCACACTAATGCACGAGTAAATATTGCATTACAAAACTGAAATATTCCTGATGTATAAACCACACATTTTCTAGGCCTAAACTTCCATGGTCAAAGTATGATAGCATTGTGTTTTTGTCTATTGACAAAAGCATGTTTGCACTTTTGCAGTATTTGAATTGCAAAGCTGCAAGAAGTCAGCAATGACCATATCTCAACTGGTGCACAGCAGCCTAAAGAAGACACCCAAGCCAGAATATTGGCAATATTAACTCCTTCAGCAATTTATCAGGAAAACAATCAAATCCATACCTGAAATAGTAGTTTTTCAGAAGTAGTGAAAGAGTAGCTCATTTCCTCAGCTGTTTGGCTGCCTTCTAAACCAAAGGTTGCAGTAAGTCTCTGGAAAGATGGGGTAGATTGTGGGTAAATAAAATAGGTAAATTCATGTTATGTTTACAAGTTTATATAAATAGTTATCATGGTTAACTCTAGCATCTTTGTGTACACAAGATGTACCCTGTTCAAGATAATCAGCAAGTGTTCTGTGCTTTCTAAGAAGAGTATTTTTTAGAAAATATATCAGGGTGTAGAACACAAAGGACTTGTGATATATCTTGGAAATTTACTTTGTATACATAAGACCGAACAAAGCATTCAAAGCATTTTACTATTAGTATGAAAGAGCAGATGATAGAGGAGGCTGGCCTTACTGACAGTGTGGAGGACATGGAATGAAGTGTGATGTGAGACAAAGCATGTAAGTGATACGGGGAAAAAATGCAAAATCTTGCAGCTGTAACATTATGGGTAGATATGGAAGCTGGTTGAAGAAAGAAGACAAAAAGGTGGGCTCAAAATGCCATGATGGCAGTTGTAACAATGGATTACGCTGTGGGGCATAAGACAAAATTGGTCTGAAAACAGAATGTAAATGACACACTCAGCTAAAAAAAACCCAGATGACCAAGGGAGCACATGTGACAGAGGGCTACTGAGATGGTTAGGGGGCTGAAGCATGAAATTTGGAAGTAGAATCTGAGGTTTGGTTGCCATGGTGAAGAGAAAGCTAAGAGAGGGATTGAAATGCTGTCTTTAACCTGGCTAATAATGACCATTTATGTAGAAGGCAAGGCAGGCTCCTCTGAGGGGCAAAACAAAAGAAGCAACAGCTGCTGTTGCAATAAGGGAAATGCTGGCTGGATTTAACTGGGAAAAAATCACAGTGAATCTCCATTCTTGAAAGCAGATTTTGACTGGGATGGCCCTTAGAAACCTGACATAACTTTGAGATTGCACTTACTTTGAGCAAAACATTGGTCCAGATGTCCCTCTAACAATAAATAGGCTGATTTTTTGCCAACTTCTGTTTAGAATCATTGTCTATACTTGGTAGCAACAGGAGTTATCGAGAGAAAGCTTTATTAAAATACTGGTCCAGTTCAGTTTTACTTGGATGATGTATTCAAGATAATCCAAGTGTGAATATGAAGTTTCATTTAAGCACAAAATTTGAAGTTACTCCCTGTCTGAGATGAGTTATGTGGTACTTCTCATGGATTTGATGGAATTAGATATTCAGTTACATAAAGATGTTTATCTAAAAGGTAACTTTTTAAATGTAATTTCAAATTTCTAGATCTGCTTTAATGTAATTGCACATCCAGTTTTTAAAATTCTATGTTTAAATATGAAAGAAAGAGTGGGAATCACTGTACTTAAGTAATTTACCTAGAGGTGTTTCCTGCTGGGTGTTACTCAAAGCAATCATAATTAGAAGCTCAGTTTCTTCCTAATATTTTTATTCGTTATTTCCAGTTCCTATGGATGTACCTTTTCTTGTGGATGGAAACTACTATTATATCTTCAAATCAATGTTCCTTCACAGTAGTAATATTTAAAGAACATAATTTAATATTTCCCAAAGAACATACTTTATTTTAACTACTGAAAAGTTATATGCCAGTTAAGAATCTAATTTTGTAGGTTAGTGCAAGAAAGAATGCATTGTCATGTAAAGCAGTGTTAGACATTAAAATATAGTTATAAGGAAATAAGAGTTCTGAAGGATAAATCCACAAGCTTTATAAAATAGAGACTTTTTAAAAAGCCATGAACAAAAAAAAAGTTATCGCTTGTGGATATAAGGTTGGTATCTATTGTCAGCATATGGAAGGTTTGGAATACCTGTCCGGAAACATTTGATGACCTTGAGAGCTGCAGAAATAGAGGTAGGATAAAATTCAATTGTGAAATGTCGGTACGTTTAAAAATTTATTACTAGAATTTGTGCTGTAAACAGACAGCTTTTCTGCATGATATGTGAGAAAGCATAAGATCTGTGTATATTAATGTCATTACAAAATACTTAGTCATCAGTAAAGTGAGACTTAAAAAGCATATGAAGGTTTTTAATCTACCAGAAGAGGTAGGTCTTTGTAGAAATATTCAAGTATCAGAGTATACATTGACATACTGTGTATTGGTGTGTGATTCTTATGGCTCAGGAAAAGAATCAGATGGTATCAAGTGTAGAGGATAGTAAGAAGGTTGGGAAAATTTATTTGATGCAAAAACTTATTTTTGTAACAGAGGGCTCTCAGCATAAGTTACAATGCAGCTAATTTAAATTAATTA
The DNA here is from genome assembly GCA_013400435.1 of Pycnonotus jocosus. Taxonomy (NCBI): domain Eukaryota; kingdom Metazoa; phylum Chordata; class Aves; order Passeriformes; family Pycnonotidae; genus Pycnonotus; species Pycnonotus jocosus. The sequence continues at coordinate 22,853 of VWYP01032585.1, read as the reverse complement.
GAACTAATTTGTTTACATGACTTCTGGGCTACAGCTGGCTCATGTCTAACTAGCTGAGAGTGTTTACAAGTCGTACTCTTAATATTTGACCTATTCATGCAGCAATTCCCAAGCCTTTTTTGTCTCTTGTTCCATTTCTGAGCCTGGGACCATGTTTGGGGGTTTTTTTGTTAGGTTTTGTTTTTGGGGTTTTTTGGGGGGTGTTTCTTGGTGTTTTTTGGGGATTTTTTTAAGTGGTTCTCCTACTGTTATATTTGTCAAAGCCCTGTCTTTAGGGGCTCAAGAGGCATGACACAAGTGAGCTCGAAATTTTCTGGAAGGATTCACATCTGGAAAGGAGAGGAGCTACTGGCCACAAAGATGCAAGAGAAAGGGAACATAAACTGGCAGTGAATAATTCCAGTCTGGAAATTTATATAAAGCTCTAGAATGAAATACTGGAATTATCTTCCAATAGGAATGATGAAGGCAAAATACTTAGGAAGTTACTAAATGCTTGAAGTATGTTATGTGATGTAAATGATAACGGTCTGCACTTCATGATCAAGAAAATCCTTATTTCTTAAGAAAACACTGTGACAAAATAGTTTCTGATGTGAAAATATACAATCTAACAAAAAACTAACTAAAGTGACAGGAATCTGAATATCACATTATGGGACTGGTATATTTAGCCATATTCAGAGTAATGGAATTACTGGTAGTTTTAGACTGTAGCTGTCTTTGAATGGGAACTTAATATCTAATTTATACAGCTGGCCAGCTCCTTTTTGGGGTGCTCTTTTATGTACAGTGTTATAAATTGGTACCTCTGTTTTTTGGCTTTTTGCGTTAAATTTTTCAACAGTTGTTAGAATGACAGAAATTCCATTTTCCTCTACAACTGTGGAAGTAACTACTATTAGTTTCCATTGTAAAAGGGTAGTTTATAAGATAAACTTGACTTGCTCACCTTTCTCTCCTGTTCTGTGCAGCTTGTTCCAAAAATCAAGTGCTTCGAGTTCTCATAATGTTGAAAATACTTTCCAGCTTATAGATTGATGAGTTTTTGGGGATTTGTAAGGTGAAGATTGTGAAATGGGTTGACTGTTGCTGTGTGGAAATACCACAGCTGACTTTCAAGAGGAGCAGGTGACTTAAAACTGTGGATTCTGAGTAACTTTCCTCATGTCCAAAAGCTTCAAGAATCATTGATGATCTTCATCATTGTGACTATTGTCATTGTGATCCATGGTTCAAATGTGGTTTGTCATGCAAAGTAGAATTTGAAATCATAGAATCATATAATATACTGAGTTGAAAGGGAGTGCTGGGGTCATAGGGTCCAGCTTCTGGCCCTGCACAGCCACCCCAGAGAGTCACACCATGTTTCTGAGAGCGTTTTCCGAACACTTCTTGAGCTGCGTCAGGCTAGTGCTGTGACGACTGCCCTGGGGAGCCTGTTCCTGTGCCCAGCCATCCTCTGGGAAAGAATCTTTTCCTGATATCCATCCTAAACCTTCCCTGACATAACTTCAGGCCATTTCCGTGGTCCCACTTGTCACCAGAGAGAGATATCAGTGCCTGCCTTTCCACTTCCCCTTGTGAGGAATTTGTAGACTGCTGTGAGGTCTCCTCCAGGCTGAACAAACCAAGTGAGTAATTCCTTGAGGAAATTCTACATGGAATCAACAGTCAGTCCACACATATTGAGATGAGGGACAGACCTATATAGAAGTTGCTGCACTGGCTGCAGAAACTTACAGGGGTGAAGGAGAAAAACAGTATTATGGAGTGTAAAAGTTCAGCTGTTATTTGTTTAGTCCTCAATGAAGCAATATATAAAATTTGCAGTCTGTGCTGCTTACTGGTCAGTAACCAGCTGACCACCTGGTTACAGCTCTACAGTTTCTTATAAACTGTGCAGAGTATTGCTGAACAATGTTAAAAATTTGTAAACTATTCAGTTGTATCCAGAGCTCAAAGAACATGGAAATGTATGTCAGTAACTGTACAGGTAGTGCAAAACAGCAGTCCAGTAGTTGACAGCATAATTCTTTGCATCCAGAAGCCCTGCAGCTGACATTTAAAACTGAGTCTTGAATTATTGAATAGTTAGATTAAAAAAAAACCCAAAAAACAAAACTACACCCAAAAACCACCCCCAAACCCAAAACAAACTGGCAAAGCCAAACCAAAACTATACTACCACATAACTATCATATGCTTCAGTTTTGCAAGGGTCGGTTTGTTTAGCTTTCTGAGGTAGAGCTCCAACTGAAACCAGCAGGAAGTGTATAGAATAAGCGTCAGGGGATAACGCATAGTTCGTGTCTTGACTACTTGATAGATACAGGCTTTTCTTATTTTTTATAATATTGTCATAAAGTAGTTATCTGAATTTACCTGTTTGAACTTTATCTGATGACTTTACCAACGACCAAGAGAAGGAGCCAACACTGTGATTTATAGAATAGGCTTTTAATAAAACATACTTCCTGTGGATCATCTCTCCAGAAGATGGAAGAATTTAATATTTTGTTAATCTCTAGATAATTGACACATGAAAGATGTGAATGAAGCTTTACTATTTGTTGATCAGTGTTAAATCAGAGGAGACAATTTCCATCTTATAAGACATTCTTCATGAAGTGAGATACTGAATCAATTGGTGGGAAATTTAAAACAATTAGATGAGAAAAAAAGAAAGGATTTATCATCTGTTTTGTACAGATTTTAAAAGACAAGATTTTAGTTACACTGAAATGCTGTGATAAACCATTTGTCATCTCAGAAGAAATCTTACACTGGAAGAAAGATTTCGTGTAAGAGGAGATCTTACATGAACTGGCTGTTCGTGATTTTTATTAATTCTGTTTCAGTGTTAGGAGAAGGAGAATGATGATAATTTAGTATTACTCTGAAATTTTAAAATGCTTGATATGTCCAGCCAGAATTACTGGAGTATTTTAATTTATCTGCAATTATAAATGTATATATAACAGCTGATACGGATCATGGGACAATGCAATTTTTAATTTGTAACTTAATTTATAATTTGTAAAATAAATACATTCTGAGGAATGCTTCTTTTTGAAAGGCATTTTATTATACTTTAGACAATATCATTAGTCAAACACTTTGATGAGATTTTTTTATCCTTTCCAGTATTTCTGATATTAGGTTTTTGCATTTGTTTCACAGTGCTTTCTGTGTTTGTTTGATTTTTGGCACACTAAATCCTGAGGTCTCATGCAAGTTGCAGAAGTATTTGCCTTTTTCTGCAATGTTTTTGATACCTGATTTTGTTAATTTTCCAGTATAACCAGTGTGCTATTAAAGTGAGCAGTTTTATTTTCTGAGCCTTTGGTGATGAGTTTTCATCAAATTAGAGCTTACTGTGGGAAAATGTGCTAGTGAATTTTTTTCCTGCAGTTTATTTTTTAGAGTT
>VWYP01032576.1:23092-39563 GCA_013400435.1 Pycnonotus jocosus | reverse complement strand
TCATGAGGATGGTGATAGAATACATACTTTGGGCACATCTTACATTTTAACCTAGGACAATTATATATGAAAAATTTCCTCTCCTTCTAAAACAAATCCAGAAAATAAAGACTGGAAAACCCCCCAAAAATACATGATTGCAGAAAATTTCTGATGAGATGTTTGATGTGAAATAAATATATAAAATATAAAATATAAAATATAAAATATAAAATATAAAATACAAATTATAAAATATAAATTTTTGAAGTGATTTTAATGAAAACAAAGTTAGGCTATTTGTCATTAGATTGTTATTTAAAGTTAATTTCAAAACCTACACTTAGTGACCAGAAATACAGACATCTGTTTTTAAAGTGTTTTAGAAAAGAACAGTAGAAAGCTTTCCTCCATGTAATTTCATCAAGGCCAAGTTTCACAGCTCAAACCCATCACCATTTAGTACAATAGCACAATGCTGTACTATTTACATGTACACCATTGACATTCATGCATTAATCTATATACAAAAGAGCAATTTTTTTAGAACATATATTGTAGTGCTGTACACCCTTTACTCCTATGTATTCTCTGTATCCTGCAGAATCCAAGAGCAGAGGCCCTTTTTGCTATCCAATAAGCATTTTTGTGATTGACAAATCAGAAAATGTTAAATCATAAGACAGCTATAAGATGTTTTTAATCTCCAGTAACAGCAGGATACTAACAGAAGAGTTAAGAATACCGGGGGGAAAAAAGACACAGAAAAAGAAGTGCAAAAGCCCCATTGATTTGTTGACAGAGGCCTAGCAGCTGTCACAGTAAACCATGGTTTTCTTGTACTTAATCAATGCCACCCTCCAAACAAATCACTCTGCAGCCCAGATGAAAAGCAATCAAGAGGAACACCTTCATAAGCATGGAGCTTGCTAGATGGAGTTCAATGAAGTGTGTCTTTAAGCTTAGGCACTCCAAGTGTGATCTATGACCCAAAAGCTAATGACAGACTCTTAACCCTTTTGAAGAAGGCAACAAATATCTGTCCCTTTTACAAGCAGATTACATGGTCATATCTTCATCAATAAATTTTTGGAAATACCATGTGCATCTTTGGTGTGCAGTCTTTTTCTTCCTCTACGATAGGGTCACTAGTAATTATGCTTTCTCTCTCCCAGTGAGCAACTAGTTCAAATGTATTTTATTTTTGTGGAAGACACCACAGGAAAAAACTACTAATTTTAAGCCTTCCATGATGTTTACAGAGAATTTTTAAAGGACTGAAATATGCCTTTCTGTTCTTTCTATTGGAGCTTAAAAGGGCAATGTGTTGAAGACTTAAAAAAACCCCTGTTATGGCATTATTTCCAAGGAGAAGTCTAAACACTGCTCTTGCCTGGCAGTAGATTGCTCAACAAACTGCCACTATCTTATATTTCATTTTCTTTTTATTATTTTTTTAAATTGATGGAACAGAGGCTAAAATAGACTCTAGAATTATGCTGTCAATTTCATTCACATGAGACAGTAACTCAGAGAGAGGGCTTTATTTTACAGTTCACTGATGGAAATGACTTAATCAGCAGTCCTCATGGCATGCCACCAACGGAGTGCACTGTCATGTGCTCAACATTTGTACTAATTAGATCTTTTACAGTACTATAGTTATGGTACTCGTGTGTTATATTATACATGTGCTAGGAGCTCTTTCCATGTTAAATTAATACTGCATTTTAGAAACTATTTATTATTTTTTTATAATTGATAGCTTTAGAAAATAGATTGTGCAACACGTTGTATTTCTGATACAAATGGTGGAATGGAGATAAACTCTTTTTTATTAGTATTGTCTCATGCTCAATATTTCTGTTAATATATACTCTAAAGTCCCTTGCTGCTTGACTGGGGGCTTACACTATCCCGATTGCTCATGTCAGCAGCCAGTAAACACGCCACTATTGATGTGCACTTGGATCCCTTCAGAATGATACAACTGACTTTTTATTTAATTTATAGTCTATTGGACAGCACAAATTTTCTGCCTAAGGGTCTAGCTTATCTCTCATGTAGTCAGTGGAAATTGACATTTCACTACTTTGCAGGTTAACCTAACGTTAATTAAAGCATGAGGGTGCACTCATCCTTAGTGTTTTCATGGATTTCACGCTATTCTAAAATCAGGCTATTTCAAAATATGAATGCATGTTTGAATTCAAAGGTCAGAATACTGAATATGAATGCAAATAAGAGGGTAGATATACAGCTAACTTGCCATGGTTTAGGAACTGTACTCTCTAAATTAGTGACCTCCTCAAACCTCCTCAAACTCTAAAACCACATGCCACTCATGTGCTTGTCCTCACCCTCCTCTTCCCTCATACAAATGTCTGGAGAGGAGAATTGGAGACACCAAAGGCAAAGGCCACAAGCCAAGATAAGAACAACTTACTGGAAACAGCAATGAGATAAGAAAACCAACAGTAATGGCAAAAATATTACTAACAAAAAGTGTAAGACAAACAAGTGTTTTACACAGAAAAACCATGATAAAATATGACTGTCCCATCACACCACACTTTCTCCCACCCCAAAAAGGGATTCCCTTTTCAGAAGTGAGAGAGAGTCCCTTTCTCCGGCTCTGGAAATGATGTAAGATAGTACCAAATAAGAATCAGGTTCTTGGCCATGCCCATGCATCTCCAGACTCCAGTTCCTCCCAGCTACTGTGAAAAATTAACACTGTTGTCTGAAACCAGGACATTATCCACTCTTTACTCTGCGCCATTTACATCACTCCCAGATCCTACATCTTCCAATCATATACATATATACACAAGCACAGGTATAATTTTCATAGTCAGTGGCTGTTCTTCCAGGTTGTCTATTGAGTTCATTTAGCCCATAGCTGTGGGTTCTTTCTGCCTTAGAGGTCTTCCAGGGCAGGAGAGCTGGTGAGCTGCCAGGTGGTTGCAGTCGGCATCACCAGCTCACAACTGGAGTATCTGGAGCAGTCCATACTCGTTGTCATGGTAATCCTGGCATACACTGGCAGTGTCATTCAGTAACTAATATTATACAATTGAACATTACAGACCATTCTCACCCCCAAATCAAATCCCTTTTAGGGGGAAATTGAGTTTACAGGTCCCTCTACTTTACCCACCTTGAGCCAAAACAATCCCACAGATGGGCTTTGCTTGAGGCAGAACTATTTCTCATATGCACTATGGGACTCTGCCCTCTTCTGCAGGACAAGGAGGTTTTGATTGGGCAGAGCCAGCTCAGTTAGTACAGCCTCAGGAGCTAACTACCCCGGTGGCTAGAAGCAGACAGTCACATGAAGCACGGTTCCTACTCCTCCTTTCACTGACATCAATGCCAATGGGCAGGTACGTGACAATAGCATGCTCCATACAAACTCCACCAAATGAACTGTGCACATGGGATCTCATCTGGATCCACAGGGGACTGCTTGTCATGTGAATCCCTATAGATTTCCTCCACCATAGGTAATTCTCTCAAGTACCTGACACCTTTCTCCATAATGTTCCATCTGCTTAGGCACACTCCTAGTTCATCCTTGAGAGAACACCTTTCCCTCACACTTGACAGGAGTCACCTGCAGAGGCTGAGGCTTTCTGCACTCTTTGCAATCCCCTTGTCAATGCCTACATCCTGGGACAGGGATCACAGTTGCTTGGCTTTACTACCATCTAGTTTCATACCATGGGACTTGATATCCCAGCATCACAGCAGACAGGTCACTGCAAGCTCACCCAACTGGCAGCTGAAATCACAGTATGATTATTAAGAATTCCCAGATGTATCACCCAAGGCTGGGCAGGACAATGATACCGAATACACACCCCAAATGACTCTTGATGTTATAATGTCATAAACTGTATCACATATTACATCAACAAAGTAATCCTGATCCCTCTCTCACTGAAAAAGAGCGCTGTGAGGAGCATATAGGAGAACATATGTGTTAGATACCACACTCGCATGAACCGTCAAGCAACATTGTGACCAGAGGTACACGTGCTTAGATCAAGTTTTTTTTCCACTCTGATAAGGACAGCTCTGTTGCTATTTCAAATCTCCATGCTCAAGGTTTGACGCCAGTTAAGACTCTTGAATTTAGGGATGGTACTGCTCAATTAATGTCCCCTCTGCTGAGACTCATGCTGAGACTCACCTTCATCACCTTCTTCCCCTCTCCCCTGTCTTCTGCTCACAGGTGGCTGGAGAGGAGAATTAGAAGCACACAAGGCAAAGATCATGGGCTGAGATAAGAACAATTTATGAGAAACAACAATGGGATAAGAAAAACAAACAGTAACAGCAATAATATTATCCAAATAAAGGTATAAAACAAGGAAACCATTTACACAGTAGAACCACCACATAATACTGACTGACCAAATGTCCCACCACACCACATTTTCTCCTGCCCAGAAAATCAATGGACTTCTTGGAAGTGACATAATTTCTCTCCCCTGTGACTCGCCTGTGACTCTCCTGGCACTGACGTAAGATGGTGCAGAATAACATTAGTGTCTTGGCTATGCCCATGCAACTCCAGGCTGTGCTCACCCATAGCTACTGGAGAAAATTAGCACCGTCCTTGGCAGAAACCAGGACATGTGTACATTGTGATTCAAGATGTCTATAAAGTAGTTCTTGTAAATTTGGCAGTTACCTAATAATAATATTTAAAACATGCCATGTATGCTATAAATGCTGTGCCTTAAATGCAGTAGGTTAAGCCCATGATTCCTTATCATCAGAAGGATAGTAAGGAAGCAATTAAATTGGAGATACAATTTTGTTAGCTCATAGTAATTTGTTGATGTCCACTGTCTGGAACCATATTTTCTGTGTAGTAATCATATCTATCCTGAGAATTTTAAAGAGCTATTTTTTGTTGACATTCTCCATGTAGAAAAATGGAAAATGGCTCTAGTATAAAAAGGCTAAATGCAGGATAGTATTTTGGAGAAGTATGACTGTGTGCTTCTTGTGACTTGTCCTCAGCTGTCACCTAAGGATTCTGCAGTGGTCACTTCCAGAATCACAAATCATTTGGCATGGCACTTCTTTCTGAGCAGGGGGCAGATATTCTAGCCAAAACATTCAGATATGATGGAAAAGACAACTCCTTCTCTAAAGAGCAAACAGTTTTAGTATAATGGCAGATTACACAAAGGCATTAAACTGAATTCTGTGTCATTAAGGGAGACTTGTAAACATTAATGTCAATGTAGCAATGGGGAACAAAGAGACACGGACCCCCTTATGCATCCGAAGGAGGTAATTTTATTGTAAAAATCACCTCATTTTTGTACCTTTAATCTCAACCAGACCAAACCAAAAACTCAACAGAAGAGCCATTGGCAGGCTCAGCTGTATCTGCTGTCCAGGAGTCATAACCATCTCTCACCCCCAGCTGACTTCCTACTATCCAGTTTGCAGCTGTGCCTTCCCACAGGGTCTTCTGGTGAGCATAAGCCTTAACAACTTTAACAATTATAACCCTATATCCCACATATTCTACTACATGTATTATAAGTTAGGGACACACTTGGCCAAAGCTCTGTTGAATTATCTTCCTTGGAAATGATCCAATACCCAAATAATGGTCAGAGAAAATATAAGGATATGAATTATGCTCACATAGCAGTGTAGGTGCTGGCTAACTAGTCTGACTGGAGTCATCCCTCAGAATGGTCTTTAAGTGGGGAACCTTTGTTCAGGGCTACAAAGATTTAATGACATTATTGTAGTATGGGCCAGGAAGCAACTGCGAAGCAGAATGTGCCAGAAGATTTCCCTTTACAGTTTAAATGTCTTTTTCTGTCATATTCAATTTCAATACAATTGAAGCTGATGAAAGGTAGTCAGCTGGTGTCAGATTTCTTGCCAAGTTCAGCCAAATCAAAGTTCAGAATTCTGGTAAGTCTAGATAAAGAAAAAAAAAAATATAGCCAACTTTGGAAGACAAGGACAAGGAAAAAAATACTTCTGATTTTTCCTCATTCTGAATCAGAATCCTTTCCTGAATAAGTTTTGCTCAGCTGAGAATTTAAATGATACTGGGGGGAAATAAAGCTGTTTCCAGTAATAAAGTCTAAAATAATTTTGTGACTTCATTTCATGACATGAAGCCACACAGCACATCATAAATTTATTTCCCAAAGTCTAGGATTTATGTCTGCTTTACATCCACATCACATCATAATACGATGCAGTTTGACACACCATAATTTGTTTTTAATAATACATTATTTCAGGAGCTGGAAAAGTGTCAAGCCTTTGTGGGATTTATTTATTTATTTTCCATGTAAAATTAGTGACTGCTCTGATATTGCTGCAACTCCAGATTAATCCAGTTATTCTGCGATTTGATAGCACAGGGGGAGGAAGTATGTTTAGAATTTCCTGATTTAGAAAAAAGAAATTGCAAGAAAGACAGTGCTATCCATCACTGCATGCTTTGTACTTAAATTCTGTTTAGTGCAAATATTTCATCACAACAGCACATGCCACACGGTTGACTGAGTAAGAGGAAGAAGGAAAGGCTTAGAAGTTCTTTGAGTTCTTGCCTGCAAACAAAACTTAGAAAACAGAAGTAGACACTTGTAAAACAAAGTATAATTGTATTCTCTGTAACAATTATTCTTGGTTTCCTGTGTGCCTAATATTTCATTTAATGTATGATTGCACCATTGCCTTTTTCTAGTTGGCCCGTTAATTTTTCAATGGTATACCACAACAGTACCTTTTGTGTTACAGAGCTCAAAGTATAAATGGCTAGCATTCCATACCAAGTTTCACTGGCTACCAGTTTTTCCCTAAAATTTATCATAGGTATTTATATAAAAAATGTAAACTTGTTTTAGTATTTGTGGGGTTTTTGCCTTTTCCCTCAATCAGTTCTTGATTCAAACTCTTTCTTAATTTTTTCTTTAGAGGCCTCATTTTGTTTTTTTTTAAATTAATGATGATTATTACACTTGCCATTTCTTCAACTGCTACTACCAGCAACAGCATGAGTGTTTTTAAACACTGCAATTAATTGTTTTCTTTAAAGAAAGAAAAGCCTAGCTGTACTTTTCTCTGAGGAAAAGAAAAAGAGAGGAGGCCTAAAAGCCTATCTAGCTCCTTTATAATGATAATTTGAAAGAAAAGAAATCTTTGTTGGATCATGTTTTTTTTAATCAGAGTAAATTTATCATTGTTGCTTTTCTGGAGAACTAAACAGAACTAAACTTTCACTATTTTACCTTTCTCTGAAACATTCTTTTGTCAGGTAAGACATTTTAAAGCCTTTCTCCTAATGCCTATTTCTCACGGCTTTGCATTTCTTTAGATTTAACATTTTTGATGCTTGATATTTCATACATCTGAGGTCATCTATAATATAGTAAAGAAATTTTAAACAAAGTCACTTTTGTCTAGACCTTTTCAAATAGAAGTTTTATGAACAATTGTTTTTAGTCATGGCAGCTGTCTTGACTTTTATATGATTTTTAAAATAAACACAGGTTTCTGTATACACTATTTTTGACTCTGCTTTCAGTGAGCTCTACATATCTTTAAAATAGAAAACAAAGATACATCTCTCACTGGGAATAAATTTGTTCATTAACTCTTCCAAAGGAATATATTCACTTGTGAGTTTACATACTATAAAAAACTGCCATTGAACAAACCCACAATTGACTAACACCCCAAGGAAATGGTTTTCTTCTGAAAATGGTGGGAAATCTGAATAGGAAGACCTTACGCAAAGACAAACTCATTTGCAATGAGGTGTGAATTTCAACAGACTAAAGCAATGGTCTGGCAAGATGAGTTTTGAACATGTTTAAAGAGTTGCACCTACATTTTACTGTTGGATCTAAAATGTGCTTCTGTAGAATTAGCAACTTAATTAAACCTATGTTTTCACTCAGGAAACCAGCTATTCCACCACTCTATTTGAGACTGTGTCTGCACTACTGATTTTGACAGAAGGCTTATAGGCAACATGCAAAGATCTTGTCTCAAACCTATTCATCAGTTTACATACTGCACTCTCTGCTTCACATATAATAAGACACATTGGAATCTCTAAATGCTTATTGGGAAGTAACAAATCTCATAGGTTTGATGTGTAATATCACACTCAAATCTTACGTACTCTTCCACTTTAAGATAGAAAGAATTATCTGCGGTGTCACATCAAGTTTGTTTTTGAAATATTATGTATATTTTGACCAAATTTCTATTTTCACAAGATGCTACAAGAAGATATTTTAACACACAAGTTACCCTCAGAAGTGGTCATTCAAAACAAATTTCCTAAAATTTTGAAAGTCTAGTCAAGGCAAGTATCTATCAAGTCCACTAAGGAAAGTATCTAATATTCTGATAAATAAATAAGTTTTAGAAATAGAAAAAATAAATTAGTTTTTAAAATGTGATATTCTCACATTAAGTATTTTAGCTGAGTTTGAATGATGATAAGAAGAAACAAACATAGAAAAAAATACAACAAACTGAAGCAGTAAATTTTAAATTACTTTCAATATGTCACAGCTTTCTGAACTAATTTCAGCATTTAGATAAAGAAAATAGAAAAAAAGTTAGGAAAACAAGCGGAAGTGGAAGGAGGCAGGTATTCAGCAGTATCTTGCTCCTTTTTTAGAATACAGAGTATAGTTCTGAAGCATGCCATTCCTTTACTTAATTTTTTTTTCCTTAAATCTTCACTTAATAACTCTTCACTTAAGAATATATTAATCAGAAAAAATGGATATTCATTATAGTTTCATAGGACTGTAGTATCCTATGTTAAATTCTGAGAGTACAGTTGGTCAGTGCTTTTGATAGGCAATGGATTTTTTTAAAGTAATTGGGGATTTAGGGAGTCTGAGGGAGAATGTTCCAAGTGTGAGGAACAAAAGGATACATGGAAGTAGCTAAGAGATGGAGAAATAAGTGTAAAAAGAAGGAATTAAAGACATTACTGAATATTTTGTATTAAGTCAAAGGGAATAAATTGCAATGAAAACCATTTTACTTTAATGGGCTTATCTGAATTTTGTCCTGATATGCCTAACAGCTTATATGACCCTGGGTAAAGTTTCACCAAATAAAAATTTTGAAATATGCAAAAAATTCTGCAAATTATAAGGCCACATTTCAGCTAGAGTCACTTAGGATATACATAGGTGTCTAGAAAACTTTATGGCTGGAAGTTAAGAGGGAGACAGAGCAGGGAAATGTGAGGTGCTTACAAGAATGGAAAATTTTGCACACTATCCTCATTGTAGATTTGTGAAGACCACAATCAAGAAGTAGGAAGGATGCTCCAGTCAGAAATCTGGGGAGGTTTAACAAGCAAAACCAGTAGATTGACTTTCATCTAATAGCTAAACAGTCAAAGTTAGCTGAAGGGAGGAAAAGAAGAAGGGAAGGAAGACTTAGTTTAAATATATTGGGAAAGGGAAAAAAATGAGTATTTCAAATTTTTTATTTTTCTAACAGCATTTCATTAAAATCATCTCATTAGTGTCAATATCAATATTATTTCCTCTCACATGCATGCAGCATGAAGTCAGTGAAGGGGCATTTTCTTGCGGATTTTCCATGAAATAAAGAGAATTTTAGATATTTTCTCAAATTTGAAGTTCTTTTAGTGGTAAATGTGACTTTTTTTTTTCTTTGTGGTTGTTCTTGTGACTGTTTTTTTTTTTTAAATTGAGTTTTGGGTTTTAGGTTTTTTTTAAAATAACTATTATAGTAATTCCACATAGTTCAGGCTTGGTTTATGTTTGTATTGTACTGAGAAAATCCTTAAAACAGTATTAAAAATGTTGACACGGAATTTAATTAAGTAAGTCTTATGTGTGTCATCCTATTTTCTTTTTTTCTTGATATCCATTTGCTTTATTCAAAACATGGAGTGGAAAAATGTATGTGGTCACAGATATTTCTGATTAAGTCTTGAATTTTTAATGAAATATTTCAGACTTTTCCATTTATGACTTGATAAGTCTTGCCTATAGTGACCTGATCTTATCCAAACTGGATACTACAGCCCCTGTTCTATAGCAGGAATAGCATTATCTTACTTGTTTAAATGCAAATTTTTAAACCACCAAGCTTCTGCTTCCAGATGCATGATGTACACAAGCCTTAGAATGAGCTGACTTGTCCTTACCTGCACTCATTCCTGTAAGACTTTTTAAATCATGGAGATATTCACCTGTGTGCTTTGCCCAATTAGTGCTTTTGAAAATACTTCTACAGTGTACAAGACTGTCTCCCATTCCCAAACAGCAAGAAATTTCTGCATCTTGATGTTTTTTCATGCCTGCTCCTGGAATTGGAGATATCTCATAGAAAACCATGCATTTAATAGAAGGAAACTTTTATTTTTATGCTTAGTATTTCAAACTGTGCAAAGTTCTGTATTTCTGAATTTGCTGTTCATCTTGGGCATTTTAGTATCAGCTATTTAAAAGACTTCTCTAAGTATAAATAGCAAATACACCAGATAACTCAGTTACGTGGCCAGGCAACTAAGTTAGAAATGAGATGATTCCATTAACAGCTGTTAAAGTTTGACTAAGATGACAACAAAAGTGGCTTATCTGGTTTCAATACCTTCATGATTGACAAAAAATATATATTTTGTTAGGTTTTTTTTTTCTTTGCATTACTTTCATTATATAAAAAGTCTTTCACAAATTCTTTAGTTTGGCATTTATTTACTTGAAATAAAATTTAAAAGCTACCTTCCTGCCTATAATATAGGAGAGTGAATAGTAAGAAATATGTCTTAGTGTCATGTATGTTGGCACTTTCTAACTTACCCATGGTAAAAAATTTATCTCATAATATTAAAGCCAATACAGCTAGCAAGATTGTCTTGCTTTGGAGTTTAATAAGATCTTAAGTGCTCTGTCTCTGAAGCCAATGGCTACAATTACAGTAAAGCAAAAAAGGAATTCATTGTAAGCCGGGGAGAACCTTTTCCAGATGATGAATTGTTAAGTTATGCCACTTTGAGGATAAAATCCTCAGATATTCAGTGGAAGATACTGAGAGGGCCATGACACTAGACAAGCCAGCTCATTCATTGTTAGGGACCTCTGCTGCTGTATTGATTTGTTTGATATGTGCACGGCTCTGTTAGCACTGTTGAGCTCCTTTGTGTTTGGAGGTATTGCCAAGATTTTTATCTGATGTTCCTTCATAAAAAACTAGTTTCTAACAATTATAAGTGTAACATTCTAGAAAGAAGAATGTGTTCTCTGTGGGATTCCTTTAAAACCCCCAAACATTTCCTTTCCTTCATATAAGTAATAACTAGTTCTTATAAATTGTTGTTTCCCTAATTTTCGTGTATTAGTGATTCAGAAGATGGCTCCAATTTTGGAACTTGCTTTTTGTTGTGGTTGTTTTGTTTTGTTTTGTTTTGTTTTCCTTTCTGTTTTTGTTTGTTGTTTCTTCCTTAATCCAGAATTTTTCAATTCACAGTTGTTATGCTTGAGGACAACTGAAATAGATAGATATGATTTCCCTTTCTCTCCTTATTTATATTGTTCTCCCATGTGAAACTAGAGATTTTCTCAAGTCATTTGTGTATGATTAGTCTGTCAGTGCCACAGAAAAGCTGAGACCCTTGTGCCCAATCTTTTTAGGGACCCTTCTCTGACCAGCCTTGTTGGGGTTGGAGGGTGATTCAACAGACTTGTTCAGGGTCATGTGCAAACAGAAAGCCCCTGTCCTGGGTTTCCTCACCTTAAATTGCTCTGTCAGCAGAAAGAAGGTTTCAGGGAACCACATCAACACCATGAGAGAGACTCCATTCTGGGCTATATAGGCAAGTACTACCAGCAGTAACTCAAAATTCTTGAAGGGCTCACAATTTATGGAGTAACACTCTTTATCAATATAACAGAAAATTCTGACAGGTTAAGGTTTTAAGATTGCCAGTGATAGTATCTGGCTGCAAAAACATATTCAAAGCAATACATGGATAACCTCTAATCCCTAACAAAAACTAGCTTGGGATAATCAATCAACACGTATAGCGTACAGCTCTTACCCTGCAGTCATCTCTATGGGATAGAAGACAGTTTCAGACCATTAACTGATCCCAGGAGTTACTATGGACTCTTCTCTAACTTCTCTCAATTTTTATATTATTTTTGTACTATTTTTATGTTTAGATGGAGCTTGAGTGGATCTAGCCATACATCATCTTCAGTGGTGGGTGGTCACACCTTGGAGGTGGGTAACATCAGTGTTACATCTGAGATAACCTTTAGGATGAAGGTAGGCATCTGCAATCTTGCCACAGTTGCTAGTTCAACACCAAGAAATCCTTTTTCTTTGGTTGAACAGCTGCTATGTGCCTTATTATCTACAAGGTACCACTGAGTTCCCTCCTGTGCACGGGTTTTGACAGAGACTGGTCATGGTGTCTTCACTCCATTCCACCCTCTGTTTCGTCCCCCTTACGATGTGTTGTGTGTGGCATGCTGCCTGCATGCCCCATGCTGCAGGTGGCACTGTGGTTGGACATGCTGACCATATCCCACCTGGAGGGTAACAATCGCATTTCACCCTATAATTTCCATACCATTATAATTTATGTTAGAGTGTGAATATAACTTCTTAGTTTTATCTGATTTTATCCCCAGTAATTTCCCCACACACCTCTGATGAAAATGAACATGCTATGCCTTTTATTCTCATTATACTCATATTATTGTATTAAAATAATGAATGCTATGCATTTTTGTATGTTCTTTCTAGCTTTGCAACAAGACTGATATGCAAAGTATTCAGAGACACAGGTGTTCATTAAAATAGGCAGGTGGGTGAACACTTCCACTTCTAAAAGACAATTCCTGAACCATTTTTCATAGAATATTTTGTCAAAGGAAAATAACATCTAGAACTGAAGGAGCTCTGTCACTTCAAGTATAGAAAAATGGGCTGCAGAAGAGAGACTAAGTACAAAAGCCTAATTTAACCACATTCTAATAATGAAAGTAGAGAGTTATAATCAAGGAAATCAAAGTAAGAGAAGAACATGATACTGCTTCTATATGGGCTTGATGACTTTTAAATGCGTTCAATATGTAATGCAGAATTACAGGCTGCTTGAGGTCAGAAGATACCTCTGAAGGTCATCTGGTGCAACTCACTGGTCACACAGGGCTGCCTAGGGCTGCTGTGTAGTTTGAGTTCCTGTTAAACAAATAAAATTATTGAAGGCTAAAATATAATTCAGGAAGAACTAAAAAACCTGTGGTTTATTGGAGTTTCAGAAATTTTTTTTTTATAGAGAACGTTATTGTTTTGAATAACTAAATGATTGTCTTGTGGTATTGTTTGAAACAATATTTTGTTAAAGAGTCATACAATGAGCCAGATGCAGAACTCTGGCTATTTTCCTGTTTAATTGAGAGAACTTGGAGTCTTGTAGTCTTTTAGCAGAACTTTTAAATAAGCAAAGCAAGGCGGTCATATATTTCTAGACAGCATCCATTAAGTGAAGTTAATGTACAGTCAGAAGCATGGTAAATAATGGGAATTGTTTTCCCTAGAACAAATCATAGGTTTTTTACATTACAGACATAGAACTACCTTGGAATACTGAAACCATGTATTTTGACATAAAACATATATGAATATACAACATAAAAATAAAACATAAACAACATTTATCACAGAGAAATCCATACTTCCACTTCCATATATATTTTAATGAAAATGCCAAACAATTCCAGAAGCCAGCATTCAGTTACTGCCAGGTGGATTAGAAAAAAATTAAGATGGGTCACAGTTAATTAACCACACAATATAGCTGTAATAACAGTTTCAATTAGAGCATTATCTTCTGCACATGGGCTAACTACACTGTCTCAGCTGGCTTCCTCTGGAAGGTGTTCTTGAATTACAGAGTCTTGTTTTAAGGTTTCAGCTGTGATTAAATAAACTAACCCAAGAAAGAGTCCTTAACTAGACTGAGACAGAGAAGCTTTGGCCACCAATAGCAATACTACATGTCAAAATCTTTTCTTTCAAAGGGCAGATGTCTGCTACCAGGGCTTTCTTGCAGTAGATTACTTATCACTCTGTGCTGGCTGGTGAGCATACAGAGAGGAGAGCAGGGAACCTGGGACTGAAACTCACTCTGCAGAGAAGAAAGAATATTTATAGGTCATCTTCTGAACTTGTAGAGAAACATCAGTTTACCAAATTACTAAAAGTGCACTACTGGGATCTCTCTTCTCACACTGAAAAGACATGTTTTTAAAGCTTAGCTGATGCTAAGACATTCAACATCTTTGCAGTTGAATGCTGTACAGTATGGACTTTCAGTGGGGTTGTCCTGGCAGTTCCAGGATTTGGTCTTGATGAAGCTTGTGGGCTCTTTCAACTCAGAATATTTTATGATTCTATGATTTACAGGGCTGTGTTTTCCTTATTTCTATAACTCATGCCATGGACAGGATAAATGATATTAAATCAGAAATCAATCTATATTTTCCATTTTCCTTTCTCCTTAATTCAATGAGTAGCCCTTGGCCAACTCACTTAATTCCATGCCAACTATTTTTCAAAGAAATATTTACTCATTTACATGTAGGCTTCCTATTAACATTTGCCTTAGAGTATTTCTCTCAAATTAACCTTCCTTTGCAAACCCTATCCAACTTATACGAGTATGCTATCATGTTTTAAATATAGAAGAAAATAATAAAAGAGCTTAAAGCCAAATGTGTCTATGCTAATCTCATAATCTCTGTGGCACAAAGAGCTTTTCTGCTTTGTTAGTTTTGGGCTGGTCTTTTTTAAAGTGATTATTACCAGAGTGCTTTTTTAAAATTCAGGCGTGGTTTCTGTTGACCTCACCTGCTCCATGGAACAACCTTCTAAAAGGAGATAAAGTCTTGAATAAGACACTGATAAATGAAGAACTGACAAGTGGTAACTGATGTTATGAACTATTAATATTCAATAAAATGCAGGCATCAGTAGTGCAAAGACAGAGGCCAATCCTGAAGTTCTCCACTTAGTTGTTTTCATCGTGAACATCATGTTTCCCATCAAGAAATCCATCACTGCACAGGAAAGAGGTTATTAGAAGAAGCTATCCAAACATTCTAGATAAGCCTTAAACTTTGTTCAAGAGTTATTATAAGAGAAATAATGGCTGATTTTAACAAGACTTGCTATGTTTTTAAAAAGGATTTAGATCATGATTACCAGTGATGTTACCAAAGAATTACAAAGATATTCCAATATGTCTTAAATTTTGAGTCCAACTTACAGACACTATCATATATCCTAAGGAATGGAATATACAAAGAAAAACATTTTTGATCCATTAAAATTATTAATAGTGTCATTTTTTACCATTTATACTTCTGATACAATTTGCTTTTCACTTTATATATATATATACAAAGTAGATAGAGCATAACTTTCTTAAATGCTGTTTCAATTTGACAGATTTTACAAAAGGTATTAAGAAAAAATAAAATTAACTGTAACTATAACACTTTTCACTAATAAGATTCTGAAAGAATGATTAAATGCAACTGTTGATATTTTCTTTTTATGTCTATGTTGAGAAACATATTTCTAATATAAAAATGTTATGGAAATAATCAAATCTTTGGCATTACTGAAGTATTAAAACAGCAAGGTTTCCCCTAAGTTGCAAATGTTCCCTAATGAAAATATTGAATTCTTTGCAACCACTGAAACAATACTCTTTGATCTGAAAGTGTGTAATATGGTTATGTTTAGGAATCCTTCAAACTTTTGCCAGTATTTAGCTATTACTTGAAAAAATTTCATCTGAAATGCATCATCTGCTTTTGGTATTGATTTTCTTGTCATCATCCTATGCAATGCCTGCAGCCTTTTGCATTCTGTACTATTGCAGTTCCCTAAACTATTTCCATGCCTTGGATGGTCTGTCAAGAGACTGTGCCAAGGTCATCTTCTGGGCTTCATTTGACTTTAAAATATTATTATTATTACAAACAAATCTGCTTTAAGAATTTGTTACTTTGCTCCATTTAGTCAAAAAGCAGTTACAAATTTAAATTCAGCCCTATGTAATAGGATATTAGATAAAGTTCAGGTAAAATGAGTGACCATTTCTGGATGAAGAAATTCCAAGAAAGGATAGGCCTGATGTTGAATTATCTTTCACTCATCATTAGTATACATCAGGGACTAAAATTTAATCTGAAGGTCTACGAAGTAAAGCTTTAGTAATCAGAAAGCTTTAGCAGTTTTTTCTCAGTTGTTCTTAGTGCCTTGCCAGTGCTTTACTGATGTACCTTTCCCATCACAAGACCTTTAATATTCCATTTTCAACAGTTATATGAAATACCAGGATCAGTTGTCTTTGCCTTTGTCATCTAAACAGTAATCAAAAGCAATTTTTAATTCGGACATTCTTTTTTTT
>VWYP01032576.1:0-19620 GCA_013400435.1 Pycnonotus jocosus | reverse complement strand
TCTTTTTTTTCTTTTTCGTAGTGTGTGTTAATAAACTGTTTGTTAGTAGTAAGTTGAGCCTGTTTTTTGCCTTTTTCTTCGAAAATCCTATCTCATTTTCTGAGGAACGAAATTTATTAAATCTAAAACGATAACATTTAAATTGGTCCCCTGTACAGGGATCGACGTGAAATGTAGCCCAAACCTTGACAAAACTACAATGTTAAAGACACAAATTCTCTTTAGGTATCCTATTTCTGCATACAGATCCTTATTCTACAATCATCATAACTATTCCTTCCCCCAATGGTTTAACAAATTAAAATTTGAAAAAAATTGTATTCTTTCTGCTGAAATTCTTTTCCCTTATTGTGTGCACCTGTCAGCTATTATAAGGTCCTTGATGACATGCTATACAACAAAACCTTGCTTATACTTGGCACAAAATTTTTCTCTTGTTCGCTTGTTTTATTACTTCTACACCTTTTCACTAGTTGTTAATTTCTGCATTTACCTTTACCGTTTCATTGCCAAACATGATTGGAAAAGTGCCAGAGGGATATCTGGCTTCATTAGGACTTTGCTTAGTTCAGCACAGTGATGCCAGCATAGCAGTAGATTATAAACACTTGCAAATCTAATTGAGTTAAATTTTGAGTTTTCAGTATCTGGATGTAAGAAATATCCAAGTTACTTTAACAGGATAAATCTCATTACTCCCAACCACACTTTATGTTTGTAGTGGAGCAATAATTCTGAAAACTGCAGCTTGTATTAATGATGTGATGCTGATTATGACTGGTGATGAGTGAAAGCAAAGACAATCTAGGTAAGGTCATAAGAGATTAAACTTTCTTTGTTTTACAGGCTGAAGTTCACATCTTTTTTCCAGATCCATGAAATCTAAATGACTGTAGCATAATGAAGTATCTTACTATGTGTAGGCATTAGGAACACTTATTGTTCTTTCTTGTGAACCCATGTGTACCACTAGACATCCTTGTTTTGCCTTTTGTTTCTCTCCTGTCTACATTTATCTTCAATTCACAGTGTGCAAATAAATGCTTTTAGCTTTCCTTTTTAAACTTTTAACTTTTTGAACTTTGCTGGTAGCTTGTCATTTTCCCTTATTTTTAGTCTTAGTTTTACTTTTTTTTTTTATTTTTCCACTCTTATGTGATGAATTTTTCCAGCAAAAGTTTACACTTGCTTTTTGTTTGTGGGTTTTTTTTAAAAAACATTTCCCTGGGGTTCTCTTTCTCTCTCTCTCTTTCACTCATTTGCTTCTGTTCTTTTTATTTGTTTGGTTTCGTCTTTGTGTTTTATTTTTAGCTGAATGACCTATAAATATTTAGCTGTATGCCTTGTGCAACAGACATACCATGTCCTGTGTTGTTTGATTATATAACTTAATGACCAATGAGTAATTCCATAGAAGAAAGTGGATTATTTGCAAGTCAATGGCTGTTTTAATAATAATGGTGATTTTTATTAACCACAATTAGTTTCTATTACACATTTTGACTCATATGAGGAAGAAAATCTTTTCTTTGTTTTTCATAACAGAGATGACCTTGAAACAGAGATCAACAGAGTCAATATGGATGAGTTACTGAAAGTCAGAAAAAATTTCAAAGGCATTTAATTTCTACATTCTGTGGGAACTAAAAATCTGTGAAGAGCAACTGAAACATCTTAATAGTTTAGAAACATTTAGATTCTTCCTTCTACACAGCAGAGCACCTCAAATGCTCTTAAAAATATTAAGAATTATATGGCTTTTGCTTTCTGTCTCTTCTTATTTAAAAGCCCTGCCTGTTAATTAAAACTGGATCAAAAGCCCCAGACCTTAAAAAAAATAAATTTAAAATTCTGGGTTTTAGAGTGCCTTGCTGCGGCCATTAACACATAGAGCTTACTGCTGGGAAAGAGTGATGCTCAAAAGACAGAGGAAAATAGCACCTGCTTTCTCACGCTGGTTTATGTTTGCAGTCTTGATTATAATGCAGGACAGCATATGCAGAAACTGTGTGGAAACACTATTCACATGGTAATTCTTTTGTATCTGAATAATTTCTTTTCAGGTGCCTGAATGAATGCCAGACTAGTGGGAGGATTCGAACATCCCTTCCCTCAAGTTAAGAAGTTCCACATATTTAATCTAACTGATATCTTAGATCAAAGACCACCACTTTAGGTACTCAAAAATTAAATATAGACTCACTGATTGAAATCAAACCCAAGTTAAACTAAAACATTTATCTTTAGATAAGAAAAGCTCAAATGAAATTTACCAAAACCTTAATTTTTCTAGACGAAAAGCAAAGGCATTGTAAAGTTTTCCTCATGTTATATCCACTCATGTCCAGTGACAAAACACAGAACTTGCCTGACACTTGCTAAATCTCAGTCAGATACAAACCACTATTTTTAATTCAGTTTGTATCACAGGCAAATGCAAAATAACCCTAGATCAAAGGCAGCATTCATGATATGAGAAAAAATAAGTGTGATCAAACTGGTAACATGAGTCAGGACAGGTGTATCAGAACTGACACTGTACTTTTCTGAACTGTCACAGCATCTTAATCCTCGTTCAAATGCAAGCATTCTGTACCCAGGGCTTCTACTTCACGTTTGATGTGTTTGAAAATTAAAGCAAGTAATATTTCTATGAAAGTATGTCCAGTGTCATTTTGACAAGTTTCTTAAGACTGGCCAGTAATAACTGATAATTTAATTCTCTGACTGGAATGAAGTAGTAAAATCTGGTCAAAAATCTGCAGCCTCTCATATGCTTGAAGGCTGGCTGAACGTGGCATTGTCAGTTTTAGTTCCAATACGTAGATGTACTGGTGGGGTTATTAAAATCTATTTGCAGCATAAATTAAGCAAAAGAATTGCACCAATGCAAGGTAAGGATGCACAAAGTAGCAAGTGGTCATTGGACTGCAAGTCACTTTAAGTCCTCATCTTTCTTTTTTACCTGTCAAGCATCTTCTGATCTAACAGAAGCTGTTCAGATTGGAAATGGGATATAATTTAAGGTAGGAGTAAGGTGCACTTCCTTTACAGTCTGTCATCTCTATCTGTTGCTGCTCGTGTCATTTTACTGTTTTCATCACACTTCTGCTGACCCAAAAAACAAAAGCCATTAATCAGTGTCTTAATTGCTTGATTTCAACTGAAAAAGCTTACTCAGTTTTCATGTTTTCCTACATGTGGGCAGGTAGCAAATCTCTCCACATCCACTAAAGGCTTTTTAAAAATTATTAACAAATCATGTCTAAGTATGCTTGTAGTTTTGGCAAACCCTTTGCCATCCATAGTTAAGCATCATTTTCTGAGCAAAACAATAAACTGGACTCAGATTTTATAATTTTAGTTTTGCTTAAGGAAAATATTTTTATTTTTTAACTGTTGACATTCAGTGCCCCAATAAGTTTGGTTATTTTTCTAGGACAAAAGAAGAGTATTAGTTCTACATAGGACTAAAACATTTTGAATTTGGCCCACGTTCCTGAAAGGAATGGCTCAATTTTCTTTTTAGATATACACCACATAAAGGGAAAGAAAAAAAAGTGCTTTCAGTTTTGCTTTTTGCTCATTTAATGAAAAATTTAACTTCCAAATTAACTCAGAAGTAAAGCAGAAAACTCTCTTAAGCAAGTCTGGGAATCTGTGTGCCACAAAATAGCTTTTGATAATTCAGTTACAAACAATAGAAAAAACACACAAATATGCACATGGGCAAAATTTTTTGGTTGCCAAAGGCACCTGACACAGGTTGTGAAAAGTGTGCTGGGTGCCCTATTGTGAGAAAAGTTACAGAAGTCTACTCTTGCACCAGCCAAGTTCAGTGTGTGAAGGGCTAACTGTGGTTCAGTGCCTCCTGCTGGAAAGTAGAGGCCCATAGAACCTCTGACTCAGTGGCATGACTGAGAGTACAAATGGTCCTGTTCTTATCCACCAAATTGTGTGGATGGTACATTAATGTTGTTGACAACCATAACACAATAATAAACAACAATAAAGTAGATGATAAGATGCCTGTACTTTCTTTCTAGTACCGAGTAAATCAACAGATCTTCCTAGTACAGAGATACAGGAGGTAGTGTCAACTAGAAGTGGAGAACTCTTTGTATATAAGAGGAAATAACTCTTTTCTGCAATCTCAGGGGTAAAATGCAAGGAAAGATAATAATCTACTGCCTTTTACAATCCTGTGCTCAAAAGCCATCCCTGAAATGCACTATTTTCTAACTCAATTTGAGAGCCAGTAAGCTCAATTTTCACAGTAATGAAGAACTGGATTGGCAGAAGGACAACATGATTTTAAAGACATGGAAAAAACCCAATTGAATCTTCCCTTTTTTCCTAATCTCTCCAATTAGTAATCTCAGCTTCAAGGAAATCAGAGACTTTTGGTGATGCAGACAAACTTGCCTGGATTGCATGAAGAAAAAGGACAAAAGAGGAGGAAAATATTGTTTGAGAGGCAATATTGCCATATTGCAGTATGGCATTTGAAACACCATTTTAATGATCAGTATAGTCTGAAACTGGAATAGTAAAAAAACCTGTCTCCATTGAATTTTTACATTGCTTAATGCTTTTCTATCTTTTCTTGGAAGGGGGATTTGTCCTACATTTACATTAAAGCTGGGATTTTATTATTATCATTTATATATGTCTCTGCATGTTTGGAACGTTTCTAAAACAATCTTTTAGTTGTGGAATAACAATGTTATGGCCTCTGTAATTAGATCTCCCACATTGTGAAGGGCTTGTTGGATATCATGTCAGTCAGTAAGCATATTATTAGCCAAGATGAATTATAGATGAGGATATGGGTTTGTGACTGTTGAGGTATTGTGTTGGGAAGCTGTTCTGGCTCTCTCTGTTTGTAAACATGAAGGGAAGGGATTAAATGCAAATGCATTATTTGTAGGTTAGGGTTTTATGTTTTTCATTTCAGTTGTTCTCAAAATCCCACTGACTTATATTTATCAGGTGTAGCCAGAAAAAAAACCAAAACCAAACCTTAGCTCTTGTCCTAATGCTGATGGGACAGACTTCCTGAGCTATAGTCTGAGGAAAAACATATTAACTGTAATAAATAGGTCTTATAAAAGTTTTAAATCCTACTATAGCTAATCAGTTTGAACAAGACATTTAAGCTGTAAATAGCTTTTAAAAGTAAACAGAGCTTTGCACTAAATGACAGCTACTATTACATTTTCTGCTTCTGAGTGCGAGAAAATTAATGTACCAAGAAAACGCCTACTATTTAAAGACATCTTGCTCCAGACATTTTTAACAGCTGAAGTATCTTGTCATTAAATTATGCACTGTACATTAGAAACATATGTACCAGTGGAAACCTTACATGACAGCACAGTCTTCAAGATCTGCCAATTTAGGATGCTGCTAAAACAGAAGATGAGTTACAGATTAGCTGGCCTACCTAAGAAAAGAAGACAGAAATGGAGCAAATATTTTCTGTACTGCATTACCACTCTGTGTTAGAGAATTAACCAGTGGGTTAAGATTTATCTGAGGGATTTAGCAGTCTGAATTTGGAGGAAAAAAAATAACAGAGAAATTAATATAACTTAAGGTGATAAACTCATATTGGAACGTTATGTATAAATTTATATAACATTGGTTTTGTGAGGAGTGATTCAAGTCCTGCCACGATTCAAGACCAAAATACTGTAAACCAGTTCCTTTATTTATCTGGCATTGTTATGATGTGAACTGTTTGTTTGATTTTAGTAAGTTAAAGAGAAAACTATTTTTAATACTGTCAATCAAAATGATTTTTATTTCGTCTCTCAGAAACTTTTGTGTCTCCAACTTCAGAATATTTATATTATAGAAATATAAGTTTTTACTTTAAGCAAACTGCCTGTGTAACCTTATACTTCATGTTGCTTCTTTATGAGAGATGAGGCTAAAATGCCTAACTTCTCTCTTGTAAAAAAACAGTGAAATCAACAGTTGGTTTAAAGGAGGATTAAAAGGCTAACAAGAAAATTAGTGTAGGTGTGCCTTAGGTGCCTGATCCAATAGCTGTAGGTGTTCTTTATGTCAAGTAAGTTTAAGAAGATGGACTGCAAATAGGCTTTATAGAGAAAAAGAGTTTAACTCAATTTTTTTTCATTTTTTGAATATTTGTAATACACATATTAGAAAAATTTCTGCTTGTCAAGATGTTGGATATCATGATCTTCAAATGTGGGAAAAGAGTATCTATTTCTGGAAGCGATGACACTGATGCTGCTGTCTGGAGAGTTTGTCAATCCTATCAAGGAAATTTGATTTTCTGAATGAAGATGTGTAAATCTTGCATCTAAAACTAGTGATTTTAACACACATTATGTTTTTTGCCTCCCTCTCTTTAATCTCTGGCCCACTTCCCTTTGGTGATGGTGATGAAAAGCAACCAAGACTTTGCCTTCCTCCTCCCTCCCACCAAACACCCACCCCCTCTCCCATTCAGCTGTCTCAAATAGGCCGTATGAGTTTCCTAATATAATGAACACCAGGCCAGCATTGCAGGACGAGATGTTTGGATGGTCACACAATTAATGCATTCCAGAAATGGGGGAACAGAGATATTAGCAACCAACTGTAAGTGCACATTGGCATGCAAAAGGGTATAAAAGACTGTGGCAGACTGGATCAACTCAGCAAACTGGTCTTTCAAGGTTGCAGGCAGCTTCTGGGTGCATATTCTGCTCCTCCCCTCCCCTGCCCCTTCCTCACAGGGATGCCTGCATCCTACTACTGAAGACTGGGAATGCTTTTTCGGACAGCTGAGTGAAACAGCTAAGATCTAGTCAAATGTGGAGACAATATCTTAAAGTAACTATGTAATTTGTTGCTTCACGTTTCTGAATTCTGTAAGGCAAAAAAATGTAAACCTGTACATTGCTAGCCTGACCTACTGGCAATTCTTTAGACATAAATCATTGACCAAATCTGAGATGAAGAAGACCTAGCCACATCTAGTCTTCTTCAAGTTTAGAAAGCAAAGGGGTGTCATTGAAGCTCACGACTAAAGAGTCTCATAATCAAGATCTGGTCATACCATAATTCGCAGATGATAGGTGATAGATGATGGAGTTGTTAATCATACTCTGCATTGGTAATATTTAGATACAGTGTTAGCAACAAATCCAATCATCCACCATCACTACATTTCTCATGCCTGGTCATGAAACTTCTCAACTACTCTGCTTCACCTTCCTGTACTTCTGCTTTCACCTCAACTTTAAGCAAGTCCATCAAAAGAGATATGGTTAGATNGATGGGACACGGGGCTGGGACATGGGGATGGGGCTGGGACACGGGGCTGGGACACGGGACTGGGGCTGGGCTGTGCAGGCAGGGCCTCACCCCACCACAAGTCTGCCCCTGCCCCTCACACACACACCAAAGGCTTCCAAGCACCAATCCTTACAATCTCTCACAACATTCCACTCTTGAATGTGTATGTTTCCCTCTGCACCTGCACACCCTTCCCAGGAGAGATGAATATTTCAGCATTTCCTTTACCTGCACTACACCCTACACCTACGTGCTGACTCATGTTTATTTTCCCTGAGATTTTTAACAATAGCAGCTGTGTTTGCTAATATTTGTCTAAACAACGGTTCCATATTCTGAGTGTATTTCTTTTATAAAATCCATATGTCAAAAAATACCTATTTTAAGAGAAAAAACCTGAAAGAAACAACAAAACATGTAATGACCTGTAAGACGTAGATTTTGTTTTAATAAAGCCTAGTAGAATAAGGTAGTGACTGTCCTCAATGTTCTTCTTTTGTTGGTAGATTTTTAATATTTTTTAACATATGATTTCCTTCTGAATAGATCATTGTCTGGGGTTAGGTTTTGCCTATTCTAGGAGGTCAAATGATGTCTAATTTGAAACAAAGTTAGTTTTTGATACAATCATTAGCCCCTTATTGGAGTCCATCCTCGCAAAGGGCACTAATTGTTGATGTAGGTGCTTGGCACCACTGCACAGTGGATCAAACTGACACCATCAGTTTATTATCCTGCAGTAAAACCTTCATACCTTTCCCCTGATTGACTGTCACCAAAGATGGCAGCAAGCATCAGTCCTACAGCAAAACTTTCATGCTTTCTCTCTGTGAGTTCTTGTGGGCAACTCCACACAACACTGATTCCTTCTCTCTTCCTTCTGCATGACCAGCTAGCTCCTTTCTACCCCTCGCATGACCGCCTGACCCTTCCTCCTCGCAGCACAGACAGCAAACTCCAATCCCCTCCAACCAAGTCTCAACAGAGCAACTCACTCTTTGGTAACACCCATCCTTATTGGACATAGCTGTGACCTATTAAGGGCAAGGCTGTTCCCACTCTTTGGTAATTAGTACAGCTACAGCCCTTAAGGGCAAGACTGCCCTCAGCACTATCTCTATTCTCTTAGAATCCGCCCTCCCATGGCCCATGATTGGCAGCATTCTTGTAGAAAACCACCCACCATGAACAAAACAATCTTCTGTGGTCTCAATAAGGAAAGTAAGCAATATCAGTGTAATTGGACCTTAGACAAATACAGATTACTCTCTCAGACCTAATTACTCAATTGCTCTTGGATCTTACTGGATAAAAACATGAGCTCTTTTAAGATAAGCTTTTTCCCTGAAGTTTAGCAGGAAGGCAAAGAGAAATCTATTTTTTACAAGCCCATATCAAGTGGGGGGTTGCTTGTAGTCAGTACAGACCTATATGGAATCTGTGCTCCTGGGCTGTACTTCTTCAGTTGTCAGAAATTAATTTTTAGTTTTGATGAAAGATTTAAAAGATAACTTATCTCTTTGTGGGTAAGTTACTAATCAAATATTTGATGACAAACATGAATTAATATTAAATCTGTTTAGAGGAAAACAAGAGATAAACAAGAGACCACAAGCAGTATATCAATACAACACTTGTGCCTTTCCTCTCTGTTTCTTCCTCTAGCTGGATGGTATTTTGAAGCTGTCAGAGACATGATGACACATCCCTGGAGTAGAAAGAACCAAGAGCCTGAAATCTTTACTTTTTCTGACTTGAAAAGGTAAACTAAATGTAGATTTTACTGGACTGCTTCAACAGAAGGCATCGGCTGAATATTTGCTGTTTATGCTATAGTCAACTTTATTTTTTTTTTCATTGAACAGAGAAGAAAAATTATGACGTTTTATGGAAACAGTTTTTACTTAAGTGGAAAAGTTGAGAGAAAAAAAAAGAATGTGCTAGAAAGCAAAAAGGAGGAAGTGACTCTGAGAAACTGACATAGGGATAGAAGAAACAGAGTCTTTGTGGTGGAAGGCTGAAGGAGGAAGTACTGATTTTCAGCAATATTAGGGTAGTGTTGCCAGTTTGAACATCAATCCAGAAAGGATAAGATGTCCCCTTTCTCTGCAAGCCTGATAACAACAAGTCTAATTTTAGCTTGTATTTTTGGGGGTTGGCTTTCTAGGCTTGCAGAAAGTTGTGTGTGTGAGCATGTGTGCCAAGTGGACCATGTTATTTGTTGGATGTCTGAGATATCAGAAAGCTCTGCTTTCTCATATTATGACCAGAGAAATGAACCCTTTACTATGAAAAACTGAAGTATCTACCATTACTGAGGTGTTTCGATTACACTCCTTGGCTTCAGCCTCTGCCATGGACCAACTTTTCACTGCTTAGTAATCTGAGATAGAAGGATTATCACAGAATCACAGAATCAATTAAGTGGGTAAAGACCTTTGAGATCACCAAGTCCAACTTACAAGTCAACACCATCTTGTCAAAGAGATCATGGCACTGAGTGCCATATCCAGTCTTTTCTTAGACACCTCTGCAGACAGTGACTTTACCACCACCCTGGGCAGCCTATTCCAATGCCCAGTCACCCCTTCTGTGAGAATCTTCTTCCTAACAAACAACTTAAATTAAGTGGAATTTAATAAACCGAAGAAACTAGGACTTTTAGTTTGTTAAAGAGTTTATTCCTATTGAATGATCTTTCCCCAGCACTTTTGCATCCAGATGGGCTACAGAGAGTCCATTGATAACAGAGTAACATGCCCTTTGGTCTAGTATGTATTATGAATGTGTGGTTTCAGAACTACAAGTAGGCTCTATGCAAGGGTTTT
Source organism: Pycnonotus jocosus (assembly GCA_013400435.1). Taxonomy (NCBI): domain Eukaryota; kingdom Metazoa; phylum Chordata; class Aves; order Passeriformes; family Pycnonotidae; genus Pycnonotus; species Pycnonotus jocosus. The sequence goes on along the minus strand of VWYP01032576.1, from coordinate 9,478 downwards.
TGCACAAAAAAAATACAACAGAGGAAGGAGGATGAGATAAGGATAGAGCTGGGGGATTCTCCACTGTATTCCTCTTTATTCTGTAGTCACTACCTCTGACAGATCCATACTTTTTTTTAGACCAGTGAGCTTTTTGTTGTCAGCTATCTCATGCACTGGCTTACAGGAGACTGTTCCCTGGGGTCATGCATAACAAAGCTTAAAACCCATAGTTATTTTTTCCATAACACCTGAGTATAATTTGGACTTTTTCACTTATATATGTGAACATTATTGTACTTATACATGTAAACACTTATACATGTAAACATTATTGTTTACCTTGAAATAGCGGATCATTAAATTTTCTGTGACATAATGGTGTTTTCTGTGTCATTGCAGAACCATTAAGCTTCTGAGACATATTACTAATATTAGAAATTCTGCTGTCATGTGGAACAAAAAAAAACCAAAAAACTTTCAAAATGTTTTATTTCTAAATGGATTTATTTGGATTCTTTATTCTTACAAATCACTACTGATGTAGAATTTAATTATATTTCTGAGAAGTTTTAACTGCTGAAGTTTTGACCATTTCCTTAATACTGAAATACTTCTAGTAATTTGAGCAAACCTAATGCTGCCAAATTTTGCCCTCCCCTGACCTATACTTTTTCTGAGCCTGGCTGTGCTTTTGCTGGAGAATGCTGAGATCTGGATTTCATTGTTAAGGAATGCCTTGGAAGGTAAATTTTCCACGTGACAGAGGTAAGTGTTTGGCTTTCAAGGCCTCTCTATTATAATTCTTAAACTTTTATTTTCAAATAGGGAACAGAAGGAGTAATAAAAATGTGCAAAATGTATGTTCTGAGGGAGAGGTAAGTAGGTAATATATTACAAATTTTAATGTGTGTACAGTTACGAGGTAGCCACATTTTGGAAAATCTGACACAGTTTGCTTGTTGATGTTTTCTTTTTATTTATTCCCTCACACTTCTAAGAAAGAAGCACATATAGTAATGCAGATCAGAGAAAGATGATGGACTGAGGGCTTTATATTAGCAGGGTATGGACTTATTCACTCCTGGGTCAGTCATAGGAACAGTCAGTAATGGTACCCACCTGAAGTCACTTCTGTCTAGTAAATGTCAGATAAGGCATATGAGTGAACTAAGAATTTTTTTATTCTTAAGAAGGAAGCTCACTGATTACTTTCCAGCTTTCCTGAGACATGTAACAGAGGCCAAGATTGATTGGTGATTGACAAAAGTTTATAAGAAACTATAAGTCCTTGGGTAAAGTCCTCGGATCTTGGGTGATGTAGCAGAGCTCAGCAACTGACATATTTGTAAAAGCTAATGAAAAACTAAGAGACAGTTACAACTGATTGATAAGTGCTAGTAGGGCTCATGGGGATTTCCTGAGGTCTCTAAGGGAAACAGGGTAGTTTTCTAAATGTGGTATTCCAGTGGGCAACATAATGGACATAACATTTTCATTATACTGAAGAGTGGGCTGTGAGCTACACTAACCTGGTTGAGCTAGTACACTAAATGAGATGCACAGCTCCTGTCTCAGTTAAGAATTTATGGGATGTCCTGCTCAAAGACTCATGATTAGTCATTTTGCTTACCTCTAGATGACAACAGATAGTTTAGACCTCAAAAGAGAAAGTGATACCCAGAAGCTAATTCTCTTTTCCTATTTACCTTACTTCCCATCTCACACAGGGGTATTTTTGTTAAAATAGTGTATAACACGCATAACACAGACATTGGGGATAGAAAATAAAAATGACCAATGGTTATCAAAAGATGCCTAAACCATCTGAGAGGGTTTTTGAATAAGGAAGTAAAGCTATATTATCTAGAGTTTCATAACTGCAGCAAAATTGTCGAATTTCTTTCTGACGAAAGAAATAGTTGTACTCCTTTAAAAAAATCATAATTTTGAAAATATTTTTAAGTAAAAGTATTTAGGAGGTCTAAGCTATTTTATGTGAGCAGTTTTTAGGTATCTGTATGAAATCAGAACACAGACGAGAATTTAAATTCGAACCATCTCGTTTGGAAGACTGAAGTCAAAATCAAAGCTTTAAATCAATCTAACTATGTAATAGTACTGAAAATTCTTCTTTCAAAAGTGTGTCCAACTTTCTGCTATAAAAATAATATATGGGTTTTGCTACACTTGTTAAATTCTGCCAGCTCTATTAAGACAAAGTGCTAGGATTAATTTTTTCCTCTACCATTGCTTCATTTCAAAACTGTCTCAAAGACTGTGTTTTGTTTTTCTTGCAATGAAAGTCAATAGGCCACTTGCCCATCTCAAAAAGAAAAGGGAAACACTATGCCTTAGCTCCACAATGATTTTGGACATAAAATTTTGACATTTACCCAAATATCTTTGACTATCCTTTGTCATCTTCACAAAGGTGAGGTGATTTTGAAAGCAAATAGGTCAAACTCTTGACTTTAGAAGGAAAGAAATGAAATTATTTCCTGATTTTTAGTGTAACTATTAGATAATGGAAGTGTTTTGCTGAAGTATTGCTCTTAATTGCATAAAGACCAATAAGGTATCATCAAGTCCAACTCTCCACTTGTCTCTAAAGACAGCAAACGAAAACTAAATCGTAGAGCTTTATTCCAGATGCTCCTTGAACTCTGACAGCCTTCACAGACTTTACTGTTCCAAGCTGTACATTCCAAGTAACCTCAGTTGCCATGTAGAATTCCTTCTCTTGATGTCTTTCAGCATCTTCATCATCTTCCTCTGGATACATTCTAATACTTTGACATCCTTCTTACATTGTAGCACTCAAAACTGCACACAGAACTCACAGTAAGGGAGATCCAGCAAAGAATATAGAAGGATAATCCCCTCGCTCAATTGTCCAGCAATTCTGTGCCTGATGCACCCCAGGACATGGTTGACCCTTCTGCCTGCCAGGGTACTGCTGACTCAGATTTGACTTCCTGTCAATTCAAAATCCCAGAAGACTTTCTTTGCAGCTGCTCTCCAGCCTCTTGATTCTCAATTTGCAGGTGAAACTCCATTCCAGGTAGAGAATCCTGGACCTTTTAAAATGCATACAGTTCAGGGTTGCCCAACCCTCTAGTCTATCCAAATCTCTTTGCAAGGCTTCTGTACCCTGAAGGAAATCCAAAGTTCCTCCCATCTTTGTATCGACAACCTTTCTTGATGTATATTTGATTCCTGTACCCATGTAATTTGTAAAACCATTAAAGAGCACTGACACTAAAACTGAGCCTTTAATTTGAGTCTCTCAAATTATTTGTTATCAAATATTATGCACTTTCAGACATTTACACATACAGCAGCAAGCCCAACCATACAGGAAAATCTAAGGTGCATACAAGATATATAGGGATTGAAACATTGTGACTATTTGTGAGGATAATGAACTCAGTTTTTCAAGATCCAAAAAATAGTACATTGAATAAGTTCTTTAAATATACCTTCTTTTTCAGTAAATCTAATAAAGGATAACATCTCCCAAATCTTTTAAATCTGGATAAGTTAGTAGCCAGAAATAGTAACAATGGTTTGCACATTGCAGCAGAATGTAAGAAAAAAAGATAAACAAGTTCGTAAAAGAGCACTAAAGAGCAATAGTAATTCTAATAAATTTTCTAAGATTGCTCTCTTTTATGTGTTTTGGCTAGTTAATGCCATCAACTGCAATATACTTCATCAAGTAAAGGATGTTTTTAATTTGTTCTTCTTTTGTGAATAATTTGCTTATTATCCATTTGTTTTTCTTTCAAAAACTCTGTTAATTTCCAGGTTTTGCCACTATCAAAATCAATACCAGGATTTTATTTCTTTTGAGAATACAAGCATTTATAAGTTAATTTTTCGTTGTCTTTTACTCTTATCTCTGAAGTTCAGACATCTTAAACCTTTTTAAAATGGTTGTGCATTAAGATTTCCTTTGTTCTTTTACTGCTTCTTCATGTAATTCAACTGTTACTTTTCTGAATGTCTCTTTATTAAATCATTAGTTACATCTATTTTGTTAGGAGTTCCTAAAAATTTGTGTGTAGAACATCTGATGTGTCTTGATAAATTTTCTGTGTGACAAGTTTTCAATAGATATGATGGATGCTACGCATATAACCTTTACTGTGAAGGCATTACATATTTTATCTGTTTATTGTGCTCACTCACCATTCCCAGAATTAAAAACAAAAAACAAACAAACAAACAAAAAGTGGCTAAGCTTTTTATTTTCATTGGAACAGGACTTTTCCATAAAGAACTGTGGAAAACATCTTATTTCATTGCCCTTGGTCCAGGGATTTTCAGTACCTGATGGAATCAGTGTGAACCTAGAAATTTAGAATGAAGTCATTCATATTGCGAACTTGATGTTTGTACTGCAACATTTCATAGTCTTTTTAATTCAGGCAATTAGAATGCATCCTCTCAGCTTCTCTCATCCATATGTTCCAGAATGCTCTTTAATATGAACCAAAATATAAATGGAAGCAAGTGGAATATTTTTTTCAAGATCATACTCCTGTATGATCTTGGAAAAAATCACTAAAGAAGATACATCCATAAACTGTTGGTTCTGCTTATCTGATTTCCTATTTCTTGCAAATATTTTCCAAATCTCTGTTCTCCTTTACACATCTGAAGCATCTCCCTCTGTAATTATTGATTGCTTTGTTTTGTGGAATATTTTGAAGTAAGTTTACCTGAAATCTGATGAGTCATGTTTAGCAGCTTATAGAGATATGTCCTGGGAAAAAAGGCTGAATTTCATGGGATCACAGAATAGTTTGAGTAGGAAGGGACTTTTTGAAGGTGATCTGCAGGGAGATCTACTATTAGATCAGGTTGCTCAGAGCTTCATTCAACCTGATCTTGAATGTTTTCAGCTACGGTGCATCCATCACCTCTCTGGGCAACTTTTCTTGTTGTCTCACCACACATATTGTATAAACATTCTCTGTTACAGCTAATTTAAATTGACTCTCTTTCAGTGTAAAGCCCTTCCTCCTTGTTCTATCACTCTATGCTCTTGTAAAAAGTTTGTCTCCAACTCTGTAGACCCCTTCTAGGTATTGAAATCTTTCTATAAATTTTCTCTGGACTCTTCTCATCACTGCGCTAACAGTTCCAGTTCACTCAGTCCGTAGGAGACTTTCTCCAGCCCTCTGATCATCCTCATGGCTTCCTCTGGATTCACTCCAGCAACACGATGTCCTTCTTGTGTTTGGAGTTCCAGAGCTGGATGCAGCACTCCAGCTGAGGTCTCACCAGAGCAGAGCAGAGGTGTGGTGGTGTGTTTTTAGCTTTTTTATGTTTAGTAATTATTGTTAAGTTTTGTATAATGGAATGTGCTGTGACCCCTGTCCAAAATTCCCCTTTAGTTTCTCCCTGAAGTTTGTATGTGGGTTAAAATTCCACACCCCTGAAGCCCTGTCATTCACCTAAAATCTTTCCCCTTCTTCGAGAAACTTCTAAGAATTTGGTCAAACTATTGGTTGGTTTCCAAATGTCCCCCCACCCTCCTTTCTCCAGTGGTGATAATTGCTGTCTATTTTGTTCTGTACCATCCCTTGTATCTTCCTTATTGGATTCTTTTCTTATCTGTTGTAAAGACCTCCCCCAAATAAAACCACGGTGCAGAGGCCTGGAAATGGCCCTGCATACCGGAAGGTTCACCAGGCTGACTCCCGCCTGGTTGTATTCCACCATGGGACAATAGAACCCACACTCCGGGTGCAGGGACCTTCTTTCTACCTTCACTTGAGCCGTCTGGGGAGTCTCCCAGTGAAAAGGACCCACAGAGTTCCGATATAGAGCGGTGAGCTATAGACGGAACCTTCAGAATTGCCCTCTTGCCAGGGCCTGCCAGGCAGTTTTGGAACAAAGGCACTGAGGCAGTGATACAGAGGGGCAGAATCCTCTGCCTTGCCTTGCTGGCCATGCTGCTTTGCATGCAGCCCTAGGGTGTGTTTGATTTTCTGCACGACAAATGCACATTGTCAGGTCATGTCAAGATTATGTCCACCAGCACCCCCAAGTCCTTGGCAGGACTTCTTCTAATCCCTTCATCCCCCAGCCTGTGTTGATACCCGAAGTTGCCCTGACCCAGGTGCAGCACCTTGCACTTGGTGTTGTTAAATCTCATGAGATTCCCATGGGCCTGGTTCTCAAGCTTGTCCAGCTCCCTCTGGATGACATCCTATTCTTCAGGTGTGTCAAGAGCACCACTCAGCTTGGTGTCATCAGCAAATTTGCTGAGGGTGCACTTGATCCCCTTGCTTATGTCAATGATGAAGTCTTTAAACAGTAATGATCCCAGCATGGACTGCCTTTGTCACCAGTGTCCATTGAGATACTGAGTCATTAACATCTACACTACAAGATAAGGTAAAACTGTCTAAACCACATATTCATTGAATGGTCTATCCAACAAATCCATCTCTTTCCAATTTAGAGAACAGGATGTTCTGGGTTCTAGGACTGTGTCAAAAGCTTCACAGAAGTCCAGATAAATGAAATCTGTATTTTTTCCATGTAAATGATGTCAGTAACAGTCCACAGATATAGTCAACCACTGGGTTATATATCAACCACTGGGTTGATCAGGCAGGACTTGTACTTAGTGGAACCCCACTATCTCTGATCACCCCCCTGTCCTCCCTGTGCCTTAGCACAGCTTCTAGGAGGATGTGTTCCATGATTTCCCAGGCACAGAGGGGAGGATGACAGGGTGGTAGTTCCCACAGTCCTCCTTTCTATTCCTTTTGAAGATGGGTACAATGTTTATCCTTTTCCAGGTCCCTGGGACTTCACCTGACTGCCATGACTTTTCAAGTATCATGGAGAATGGCATGGAAACTACATCACTGATTTCCCTCAGGACTCTGAGATAAATTCCACCAGATTTCATGGACTTATGTATATTGAGGTTTCTCAGGTAGTCACGGGCCTGATCTTTACATATAGTGGGATTTTGGTTCTCTAGTTCTTATGTTGTATTACAGCCAGTTGATAGGTGTGGGAAGATGGGTTGCCATGGAAAACTAAGGTAAAATTTATTTAGTATCCCTTTTGTTCTTGGAATAATGTTATTTTTCTTTTTAAAACATATTACGGCAGATGCATTTAGGAGCAATATGAAATGGTGATTTCTTTTCTATTTTATATCAGAAGAAATGACAGATTTTTACCTGAATGTCAAGGAACAAGCAGCTTGGACAGTCACATATTATTTCTTTGTATAAGTGACAGGACATAAAATAGTGTTGCCAGCAGAAACTGAGCAGAACAAAATAACTAAAAGGTAAAATCTCAAACTTAGCAATGGGTAAAAAAGTCACAGAATACATGGTGTTCAGTCAGTAGCTTCCAAGAAATTTCATGTTTCTGGAGTCTCTGTGTCTCTGAACAGAGTAAAAGCAAAAATGTCATCATGAAAGTGTTGACAGATGGCTTTTATGAACTGTAGAGTAAGTTTGACACATAATTCTTTTGAAGAACACTATATGGAATAAACTAGGCTGCAATATTTTTTAGATTAATTATTGTGACTGTGATCTTTCACTATGGTTATAAACATTCTTTATATAATTTGGGGTTATATGTTTTCCTTTTGAACTTTCTCTTTGACAATAACACTTTATTCTTAGCATGCAATTTAGACAGCTTATGCTTAATGAAATGTGGCACACTTTTTCTGGATCTGACATGTATTGTATTGTGTGGTCTGTTTCTTGTGTTTCAAGATGTCTGTAAAAATAAAAAGTAAGAAAAACAGCTTGTGAGTTTTTTTCTTGCCTTAAAACCATAATCTTATGCATTGCTGAAAATGTAATTTTAAAAGCATACTGTAATCTATCACCTCTGTTTCCTTTCCATTAATTGATACTAAAATATATTTTCAAACACTGCTTCTGACGTGATCCATACCCTTGTCCATAACATCCTTAGAAAGTAAATTAAAGGTAAAGATGTTTTGGATATTTGGTGTCTCTTTAAGCTGTTGTTATCCATTGATCACAGTTTGTTCAGTATAGAATAGAAAACCAACATTTAAAAAGAAAATTTAGTCATATTTCAGAGGTTGTGAGAATAGTTTTCCTTTCTTGCTCCTAATATGTACAACTTCTCTGCTAACACTGAAATATTGTGGGATATTTACCATTTAGAATTTCATAAATACAAACCAAAAACTTCAAATTAAAAAGAACCTAAAATTTTGCAATATCAAACCCCAAAGTGTTCTTTTTTATTCTGTATTGATTCTTATCACGGAATATAAGTTTAAGGGAGATTGAAATAATTGCTGTTAAAAATCCAAATAATTATTAGATGGATATTATTCCTTGTTTACCTGCTTAATTGGGATCAGATTTTTCAGTATTCCACCTTTTACCAGGAGCCATCTTTATGCTAGTGGGGATATAACCTCTTTGGTGTGTATGTGTTTTTGGTGTGTATGTGTTTCATTTTGGTATGCATCTTCACATTGTTTAGTGAAATGAATAAAAGAAAGGGTTGTATTTTTTACAAACTGATATATGTGGTTTATACTTTGTATGTTTTTAATTTAATAGGCCAGTACTTTCCATTAAAAGATGTCTCTCATTACAAGGAATGCTGTTATGGAACTGTGTGCATTAAGCTTGATTCTTTCTCAATTTAAAAGAAATACTTTGGAAACAAATACATCAAAGCACAGGAAAATGGTTAGTAGGCATTCTGTTTTCCAAAGAGATGAGCAAATTCATGTCATGAATGGGACCTCTGGGTTAAATAAAGCACCCAAATAATCCTAAATGGAGTGGCAGAATTTGTGTAAATGACCATAGTGATCTATATGCAGCTTTCTGGCTTTTCTTTAATAACCACTTGTCCTTTCCCTGTTACTGAAGGAATGATGAGCTTTTTAATTTTTTTTTTTTTCCTAAAGCTGACCCTTTACATGGACAAACTGTTTCATTCTCTGTAAAATGCCCTAGCTAGCAAGTGATATTCTTACTGTCCAATTAAAATCCTATCTACATATTCTGTTGCCAAAACCTTGCTTACACTAGTTCCAGCTTCAGGAATGAAGTTTGATGATCTCAGTGTGGTTCCTGGTGAATAGCAGCTCATATTGCAAGAAAATTTATTAGCATATGCTACAGACATTCAGATGTGTAGAAAAAACTTTTGTAATAGTACAACAAGCTAAAAGGACAAAAATACAGAGCTATTCACTCGTTCTTCAAAGTTACATCTTCTAAGAAAAATGCAGTAAGTTTCTCATAAATTTAATGTGAATTTTTGCTAATGTTTCAATTACCTTGTCAAGTTACATTTCTATTATAAGAAAATTGATATTAATTATATTACAAATTTAGCACTCTCCTAAGTTCAATATGCATGTAGAAAGTAAGAAAAACCACAATTATTACTTTTTCTAAAATCCCTGGGAGAAAGATCTGAATTTCTAATCATTCTAGTTATTTTT
>VWYP01032574.1:0-14317 GCA_013400435.1 Pycnonotus jocosus | reverse complement strand
TATATATATATGTATATACAAAAAAAGGACAAGGCTGCAGAGGGCTACATGTGATTTTGATTAAAGCTGGGTACTACTGTGCTTATGTCTGTGCTGGCCATCCAGCAGCATGGGTGAGACTGAGGCTGGCGTGTGCATGTGCCTGGTTCCAGCAGGGAAACACGAGATAACTGATCAGATATCCCACAGCCCAAGGTCTAAGTCAGCCCAAGACATTTCTGCCATTAGCTGACCCTGATCAACAACTGAGGGCGTCTGAGGGCGGCTGCTGGGTGCCCAGGACATTCAATCCCTGTGCTGCCAGGGCTCACCTGCCACGCCACCATGCACACCACACACACCCCACCGCCCCAACACGCGGCTCCAGGGTGTCTGGACACCCCTCTCCATTCTGGGCCATCCCACAGGGCTGTCTGGGCTGTCCCACCTCTGCAGCAAGCACAGGCACAGAGGGCAAATGGAGAGGCCAATGTTGAACTCAGGCAGATGCAGAAGTTGAGCTGATATTCTCCACCACACTCTCCATGAGATGCTTAACAGGAGGTACATGACCACACTGCTGACTTGGGTAGAGGGGCTCAGCCTCCACCCAAGGATGGCTCCTTCTTCACATGTAGAGGAAACGAAGGAAGGCGAGGCCATGGGCACACGGAAAGGATAAATTAAAAGCCTGGCAAGGCAAGTGGTTAGTGTAGGTTTACAACCTGATCTCCTCAAGAAGCTGCCAGAGAAAAGTTCAGTAGGAGAGGCAGTGATATGACTGACCAGCTCCAGGGATCCTGCCGTGTACCAAGGGACCCCATTGTGCCAGGTCCTCTTCTCAAGTTGCCTCTAGGAAGAATGTTTACACTACTAATAGCTACTCACTGAAGAGTGTTTATTAGAAAGTAGCCCATACTGTTTTGTGTGTGTGCCCTGCCTCTTCTCCGTGTACCCACATGAGTGAGTGTAACACAAAAGCAAACTACGCTTTTCCATGGATAAAAGTTTTTAATAGAAAGCTCCAAAGCATTTGCTCAGCAGTGAAGCATGGCACACGTGCACAGTGGTCTTCTTCCTTTCTGAGGAAAGTGGCCTTTTCCAGAGGGTTGTGCAAGTCTACATACAGAACTGTGAAAAGCAGATCCTTGGAGAAGCAGCTGACTCAGAAAGGAGGGAGGGAGAAAAAGAGCATCTGCTCTCCCTGAGGCCAAGGAGGGATTGGAGAGGCAGGAAGGTACTATTGGGGAATTTGGCCTTCTAGGACCAGGCAGCTGGAGAATGACACACCATTTGCTTCTGTCACTGACTCTTCTCTCACATCAGAGACTCCCATGGGACAATCTCTAAAAGCAAATGCCGTTCCCACTTTCCCACTGCTGTTGGATGCATATCCTTCTGGTGCAAGCCTTGTCTCCACACAGACATCCTGCAGAGCAGGTCGCACCAGTAGCAACACATGGGGACACCTGCATGGCAGCCAGGGCTCTAATCTCACTGGCTCCCAAGACAGCCTCAAAATTTCTCCCCTAACTGACCATGGCAGTGCAGAAAACTGGATTTTGCCATAATAGCCTTAAGTCCCCTTTCTCTGTCAGCTTGTTCAATACATGTCAACAAGTGCTGGTTTGCCATACTATCTTTTTAAATAGGTTGTCCAAATCGTGCTCATCCTTTCTACCATCATTAGAGCTTTTGGCTCTTCCAGGAGAAGGTCCCTATTGTGGGAGAAAGCACATAATTGCACTGTGCTGCCTTTATGACACTTGTCCCAGCTCCTTCACTCCCCTGGCCGCAGGTGTGAACAACAGGCTACGACTTTCCTACAATTCTTTCTGCCATGTGTTCATCTGGATAAACCTTCCTTTGGTCCTTTTCCCCATTCAAACTGAAATGCCTCCCCAGAGAGCTGCTGAAACAAGTTTTCTGGAAATGCTGAGTTTCAGCAGCTCTAAATTTAATGCATTTAAAGTAAGGCATGAACCATATGTTCAGAACATATCTAGGAAAATTTGTTTTCCACCTGTCTGAGGAAGTGTTCCTTTCCTTGGTCTAACCACTGCAACACACCCAAAGTTGGTTTGAACCCCTCCAGGCCTTGAAGATGAGTGTGTCCTCCTGGGCACCAGCAGAGTTGCCATGGTTCTGTAAGGAGATGATGGTTGCGTGTAGCACACACAAAGAGCTGTGCATGGCTCTTGTTCCTGGTGTGTCACCAGGACACAGCAACCCCAGCCACAGCTTGCCTGTGGTCCTGCCCAACCTGGGTTGAACCCCAGACTATGGAAGCCCCCATGCACAGGCAGAGGAAAGACCTGAAGCAGACAATCCATTATTCACAGCATCCAGCGTTGCCGACACTGGGGTAGCAGAATTAGAGAAAAATAACCAAGATCAGGATCACTCATGGCTTCTCAGCCATATCCCTGCCACGCTCTGATAATAGGCCAAACACTCTGAAACAATGATTCAGGAGCAACCTGATGAACCCTTTGGAGGCTGAGACGACCTCTGTCCCTCTCAAATTCAGTGTTTGTCAATGCTCACTCCTTACCTGGGGCAGTTCATTTGGGTTTGGTGCTTCCAACACGAATTTCAGCGGAAGATCAGAGAAGAAAAATGAAAGGGAAAATGAAGCTTTATTATGAAAAGCTTAGAGTGGTGAAGAGATGAAGGTAAAGCAAGCACAGAAGCAGACAAAACTCTCGTGTTACTGACCATGTTTGTGTTGGCCATTCTGCAGTGGAGACTGCAGAACCTGCAGCCATGTCCATAACATAATCTTTGGATACAGTGGACATCGTTATTAGAGTTTATTTCTGCAGATTGAAAAAGGGGATGCTTTTATGTCATTTGGTAGCAGCCTTTACAACATTCCTCCCAGTTCATGTACAGGAAATGTTGCTCATGATTTATCACCATTTCTCTTTAGTTACTCCCTGATAAAGGCCACCGTGCCCTTACAGGCACATGAGCTCCTTTACCTTAGCTTGTGTTACTTAGCTACTTAGGTTATTATGGAGTCTGAATTAAAATTTCTTCCAAAATTTAAGAATTTGTTGCTCCATTAATGCAAGCAGCTTTGCTCACAGTGCATTTCGTCTACCTTTGGCATCCTCTTTTCTAAAAATACACTGAAAACTTGCAGATATTGGAGATAAAAGTTACATAAATTAGTTCAGGACCGGAAGAAGAGTAGCACAGGGAAAGGTTCAGGAGTTTGATTAGCATACTTAACAAAGCAAAGAGCTTTGCTGTGGCTCCTCTAGGCAGTGAAGATGCTCAGTCCTGGAGCCCCTTTTATGCTCAAGATAAAGGCACAGCTACAACTAGTAGATGGACATTTGAAATGGAAATGTAGCTAAGGAACAGGTTACCATTTTTAAATAGGGTGGGGGACAACTTTCAGACAAGCTGCCAAAGAATGTGATAGCTTCTTCTGATCAACAGCAACAAATTTTTAGAAATCTTCAGCAGTTAGAAGAACATGCAGATAGCATGCAATGTCCTCTAGCATAGAAAAAATAGAGGAGTCTGGAGCCAACAGTTTTTTCTTGCTTCAGTCTTGGTGATTAAAAAGTGACTTTTGTGCAGATGTGAAAAGCAAGTTTAGACCTTCCCATGCTCACTGTGAAACTCCTTTGATACACTGAAAATCAATAGGTTTTGCACCAGAAAGAAAGGTAGGTAATTTTGTAAAGATGAAATACTCATATCTGAATGCCATAGGCAGCCTTGTCTACTCGTCTTACTATAAGAAATTAATAAAACCATTATCTCATCAAACCTATTCTAGCCAGATGGTTATCTTGCTAAATAGATGGCTTTGCACAGTGGAACAGATTCATGCTGAGGCAGAAGTCCAGAACGCTTTTGATCTGTCATCTAGAAGATGCTCCAACCACTTTCCCTCCCTTCTAAGAACAGCAGGGCTTTTCTGTTCGGGCAGGTAGTGATGGAAAAGATTGCCAACAGAAGCAGGCCATGAAAAACAAGGACATTAACTACTTTTGCAGCAAAAATTAGTAGCTACCAGAACAAATCTGTGATTTAGGGCTCCCAAGAGGAGATGTTCTTTTTTTCCTCTGTTTTTATAGCACTTTAATGATCATGGGCAAATAAAGTTACAACTATTTTCTGATGCTGCATCTTGGAACTGTTATTTATAGCCTGTGTAATTCATCTCCAAATCCTGATTTTTTGGCAATACAAAGCAGTAGCTAGGCCAGGAGTTAATGATTATGAGCTAAGCATTTATCTCACTTGGTGCCATGTCGGCTTGTTCTACTTTCAAATATTATTTGCTCTTATGCATGCTGCTCTTCTGCCAAACCTGAAGACAAATTGCTATTTTCCAAGGAAAAAAAGCACCATGACTCGATTCCAATTAACACTGTAGGTTTTAAGTGTAATCTTTGTATTGCTCCTTTTTTTTCCCCTTCCTATTTATCACTATTGAGTACATGTCATCTGTTACACTCTTCACTTCCAATGCTTTTTCTCTTTTCTGATGTATACACTTGAGGTAGAGACATATTGAGCAAAAAGTGAATTTTCAGCCTCTGGTCTAAAAAAGACAGGGGCCTCAGAGATCATATAATTTTTGTAGCATGTTTATGCATGTTCAAGAGCTCTTCCACTTACAAATATTTACTAAGTAGCTTCCTGCTGCACTGTGCCCTACATTCCCTTTGCATTTGTCCTTACCTTTCACTTTTCATTCTGGATGATGGAGCCCCAGGTTACTTTCAGGATAGACCTGTTTAATGCTCCCCAAGTGTTGCTGCTTCCTGTGCAATTGAAGAGGGCAGCAGTGTGCAGGACTACAAAAGACCAAACCAAAGCAAAACAAATCTATTCATTTTATTATTTATCTAGAGATGGTTTCTTTGCATCTTGGCTTCTCAATGTCAGTGAATTTAACCAAAGATGAAAATGGAAGGTATTTTTCTCTATGGACTATGTTCCACTATGAGAGTATATTTTTGTCTGAAGTTAGAATCTGGCCACACAACCCCTGTCATATTGTAAGTTGTTACTCAGAGAAACAACAGACAGTATATTTTATAATCCACCTGTGTCTATGCTTTAATTTTGATTGAAAATTGGAGAATTTTAAAACTCAGGAGTTAAGGTGTTTGAATTACTCAGCCCTTTAAAGTATTGACTATGCAGTGAGAAATGCAAAATACAGGAAGGTACTACTCCCTGTGAAGATATTTACTTGTAAACCCAGTAAAAATTTAAGCTAGTTAGAATATCCTCATGTTCTGATTTTCCTGATCATTGCCTTCCAGAAGGGAAATATTTGCTTAGTTTCCACAAGTAGAGGGACCTTAGCTAATATTTTTTTCATGCTTCATTGACCTCTTGTTTCTATAAGATTAATTCTGGATTCTAGTCTATTTTTAGTTTTGTCATGGCTTTTTGCTGATGCAATAAAAATATTTTAAAAATAATAATTTAAAAATCGCTATAATTAAATTTTGATTGATACTTCTTTATTAAAACATATTTTACAGACATCAGCTAACTGGTATTCTTGTAAGATAAGTCTAGGATTTTTTTTTATTTTTCCTTGGTATTTAGCATTTTGTACAATCTATACCAAAAGATAGTTTATGGTTTCAGGTTTTCTGTAGGTTTTGGTTTTTACACAGAGTCATTCACTCCACCAACCTCAAACAAATACTGTGTAAAACTTCTTTGTCAGAGTTTCTTTTTATTTGTCAGATGACATGAAACATGAGGAAAAGTCTGCTAGTGACTTTATTCATTATGTATTCATCAAACTGCAGTATCTACAAATACATTTAAAAGCACAGTTGAATTAAGTATTGCGATTCATGAAAGGGAAAAAATTCAGAAAATTAAGTAGATATTTAAGTTCATACATGAATTTGTGAATCCACAAATTGTCAAAATTGGACAATAAATAGGGTGTGCTTTGACTTTTTTAGTAAGAGAGATTCAGAATGAAAAATAATGGTAATATTTCTAGCACTGAAGGCCTAACATTAGAAACTACAGCAGATAAGATCATTTTACTAGGAGAGGCTATCTGCTAAGTGATAATGCCAATTTTCTTTTTAATTTCCTATGAAAAACAACAAAACAACCAGGGAAATAATGTAAAGTTCATTACACAATTGATAAAAAATCTGCTTTAGCCTGTTTTCTACCTTGAGGCATATAATCAAGACTGTAAAACACATCATAAAATCATAGCAAGAATAGCAGAAATAAGCAAATCTCACTGCTATTTATATCTGCTTTTTCAGTGCCTCTTGTTCATATCGGTGAGATGATTCCTAAAATAAGAAAATCAGTTGGCTAGAAATTTCAGCTCATTCCTATTCTTTGGGATTAAATGAAACCTGAGCAGCTAGCATCCTGCTAGTCATACCTGGAGCCATGCAAGTATGGTCAGCCTTCTTTTTATTAAATAGATTTCATGGTAAGTCAAGACATTGAATGCTTCCTCTCACCCCAGCAAAGGTGCATCTTCAGGAGAGGTGAAAATTGTGATGAGAGAGCACATTTCAGACAAATGAGATATGGTGCCTTCAGTAGTGCAGGTACCTGTGTTGAAGCATCCCTCTGAGTGCCTTGCAGCCACCTGCACACAGCCCTGCCCATCAACTGCTACTCTGCAAAACAATGTTTGAATTAAGAGAGCAGCACCCAAAGCACCTAACCTACCAGCCCCTCAACTATAAGGAGCCTAAGAAAGCACAATCTGGTAGTAAAGCACTCGTGCTCTGTGGAGCAAACAAATCGGGTCTTCTGAAAGCCTCCAGGAGTATCCCATCCGACAAGGTACTGACTCCTGCCTCTATCCACTAAGTAGGAAGGGAGCACAGACTTGGCAAGACTGCTTCGTACCAGGCATAAAATCTAAGTGCAAATTAGGTAGCAAAGCCAGCCCCGAGTTAGGCTGGCCAGCCCAAGCCCATGAAATCAGCAGCCTGCAGCAGCCCCAAGCCCAGGATGTCAGCAGCCTGCAGCAGCCCCAAGCCCATGGAGTCAGCAGCCTGCAGCAGCCCCAAGCCCACGAAATCAGCAGCCTGCAGCAGCCCCAAGCCCATGGAGTCAGCAGCCTGCAGCAGCCCCAAGCCCAGGATGTCAGCAGCCTGCAGCAGCCCCAAGCCCATGCAGTCAGCAGCCTGCAGCAGCCCCAAGCCCAGGATGTCAGCAGCCTGCAGCAGCCCCAAGCCCAGGATGTCAGCAGCCTGCAGCAGCCCCTAGCCCATGCAGTCAGCAGCCTGCAGCAGCCTCCGTTCCAGGAGCGCCGGGCGCTGGGGACACCGTGCTCCGCAGAGCCTCCCCGCTGGCGGCTGCGGGCACAGAGCTGCACAGCCCCTCCGCTGTTTCTTTGAAGGCATTTGGGAGATGTAAGGGCTTCATCTCCCTTTATCGCTGTTTCTTTAAAGATTTTGGGAGATGTAGAGGCTTCAGAGCCCGTTCAAGACTGTGTCCCAAGAATAAAGGAGCACAAAGTCACTTCTCATTTGTGAATTCCAGCCATACGAGCCTCAGACTTAAGGTGTATTAGTGTGCCTGTGATGCTATATCAATGGTATTCAGAGCATCATACTCTGCTCCAAATTGGCCCTAACTCTTCTCTGATACATGGGTTGATTAGCCTTCTAGGCAGACGATCTTGCAATTCTCTTTTTGAAAAACCTCCGTGTACTGTCATATGATCCTTGCAGTTTGTCTGGGGACAACAGACGGCTCCGCCAGGGAGGCTGTGCTACATCTGTCCGTAGCTTGAAAGCTGGCATGGACACAGCACACAGTGATATCACCCGTCCACCCCAGCACAATGCCAGCTGGTGCAGTTCTGCATTTTCTCCCCCAGTGTTTCTCTGCCCCTGCACATTGCTTCGTCTCTGTGGAAGCTACAGCCCAAGGCAAGAGATGACAATTGCACTGACAGCACAGGGCAGAGCATGTGGATATCACTGCTGCATTTCAGCCAGCTCGGAATCACCACACAATTCAGGTCTGAGGACACAAGTTCCTTGTGCCTGAAGATGCACAGGGCATGCAGGAGAACACAGGAATGTGGCCAACACTGTTAGTGCAGCCATCTGTTAACAGATCTCCTATTTCCATGAAATGTGCTGGAACTTCCCTCTTGACCTCCTGCTAAGTTAATTTAAATTGACAAACTAGTTCAAAAGTCATCCGAGTGACCAACAGAGGCTGAAGCTGCATAATAAATGAGACATGAAAATGAGGAATGAGACAAAGAGAGAAGAGAAAGATTTTTCTAGGATACTACAGATGAAATACATGTAGTATCTAGTTACCATTCAACTAAGTAACATGGGTGAACATCAGTCATCTGGCAGTAAATGGATTCTGACTTCTATAATGCAGAAAAAAATGCTTAAGAAATACTGAAAAATTAAAGCATACCCTAAAAATAATCATATTTAACATCAGCTCTGAGACAATAAAATGAAGAAAACAATACTGTGGTTCATGGGGGAAAAAAAGAATGGCAAATATATTTCTCATTGCCAAATAAACTTGGGCTGCTCCTGAAATCTTCTTCCATTTTGCAGATTTAGAAATGAACAGAAGGAAAAATATGCACAGTCTAAGAGACTATTTATTTTTTAAAATGCCTGTTTTCTGGAACATCAGAGAATTGAGTAACTAAATACTGTGTACCAGTAAAAAAAAAAAAAAGGAAATTACAAATAAACCAAAGTTACTTTGGGGAGCAACTATGTTTATAAACAAATAAAAACAAAGACCTGTAAAATCAAAAATAGAGTTTATTGTGTTTTACCTTCTGACCCCAATCAGGAAAGCAGTTCTCTTTCCTAACTGCTTAGTTAGCCCCACCTGCCACATAAATAGGTGACAAATCAAGCTGCACCCATTATACTAGTGTCTGGGAAGGATTATTATCATTATAATTTGAAGAAAAAAAATCTAATAAAAGAAATACTGAGAAGTGGAGATGAGGTTTTCAAAAATAAGCATAATGATTTTGTATGCTCTTTGTCAGCAATCAAATCTTTTCCTGTGCAACTGACCAGCTTCCTAAGCATGTACAAACCCAACCCTGTAATAAATTTGTCTAGTGGCTCCACTCTCCCAGGATATGGCTTAAGTTGCCAAGAACAGCTCACAGTAAAGACAGAACATGATTAACTTTTTTTTCCAAAGAGTGAAGACATCAGTCTACCTGGGAAATGCATGACCCCATTCCACAACTTCTGGTTTGAAACTCTCCATGATGGCCACAGAACAAAGATTGCACTGCTATCTCACTCCAGCACAGTGTCTGAGCTTTCTCTCTCTTGTGCCAATAGTCTCTGTCTAACATGTCCTCCCACCTTCCTCTGTTTCTCTTCTAGACAATATGAAAACCTGCAAGAGTGTGTGAAGTCCCAAGAACACAGTGGTTTATGTCAGTGTACACATCCTATTCTATGTGCAGGTAACACACTCTGCATAAAGTGTTTCAGGCTGTCCTTCAGGAAGATGTTTCATCCTTAATTTTCTGCTTATTTTCTTTCTTTAAAAAGGAAAAACACATGAATCATCTGTTGCAAGGATACCATCACCTGGGGTTTTCTTCATCTTCACCTTTTTATGGCTGATGTGGATCATAACTCATGTTAAAAACATTTCTGGTTTTGAGCCAATACTGCCTCTGACTTCTCATCTCCAGAACAGGCTAAATGGTAAGAACGCCAGAACTGTAGTGGGAAAAGCAAAAAGTTATGAGGTAGGAAAATCATCAGTAACTAGCCATCCTAGATTCAACCACAACCTTAACATTATTTCATACCACCTCACATCTTTGCCAGGGGCAGGGAAAAGGGATTCTCCATGGCTTCTGAGAAGAAGGGCATGACTTCCAGTCAAAAAAACATGGTGGAAGAGGGAAAGCTGTTTCTCATTATTCATTTTTCTTGGGGTCAGTGGTGAGCATTTTTGCATGTGAATCACCCACTCATAATACTTCTATTATTAATATACTTGCTGTTACTCTTTGTTTCCTTATCTCATTGCTGCATCTAGTAAATTGTTTCTATCTCAACCCCTGATCTTCAACTCTTGTCCCTGCAATTCTCAACTCAATCCCACTGCAGTGGGAAGTGGAAAGGGGGAATGAGAGATCAGCATCTGGTTTGGGAGAGTCTCTGTGGAGCACTGAACTGGGCAGCAAAATACTTAAACCACAGTGCTAACCAAGAGAAACACTGTAGAGGGAGGTCTACTTAGTGATGGGACTACTAGCATGAAACACAGCTCAGTCAGGTGTGGAGACCCAAACTGCTCCACATCTCATGGTCACTGCAGTCAAGTTTGCGCCCAGCCTTCACATCCCCAATCAGTCCTTTGTTTCTAGGTCCAGCAGCCCACCTCTCCTCACTGTCTCCTCCACCATCTGTGCCAAAGTGTCACCATCAGTGCTCTGCAGGAACCTCCTGGACAGTGAATGCCTCATTGTGTCATCTTGGAGTGGAGTGATGGAATTCCCTCACAATAACAAGGGCTGCTGATGGTGAGGCTGTTTCCAGCTATCTGTACAAGGCCTCATCTGCTTCTCCCTTGTGATCAGATGGCCTGTACCAAACACAGAATGTCTCATGTTAGCTTGCCCCTTAATTTTTACCTATAAGCTCTTAACCCATTCTTCATCCACCCCTTGGCAGAGCTGGATAATTCTGGTTGCTTTCTCACATAAAGAACAGATCCACCAACCTGCCTTGCTGGCCTACCTTTCTAAAAAAAAGCCTGTAGCTGCCCCTGACAGCATTCCAATAATGCAAGCTATCCCACCATGTCTCTGTAATTGGAATGAGATTGTGGCAGTGACAGCAATTGGAGCAAATTTCCTGAAAATTTTTTGCATTTTCAAAATTGTTCTTCAGTGTGTTCAGAAACACCCTTTATGCCCAGGGATGGTTACTAGTGAAAAAAAAAAAAATCTTTAATACCCATTTTATATACTGGTGTTTAATTGAATGCCTGAATTTCAATGACTTCTGTATTCTACTGTCAATATTCAGCTTTCTCAGTTTCAATCATGAAAGAAAGCATCTTTATATTTAACACTCTAAAGTGGTGAACAAACTACTAATATGCTGGGATTACTGTGCTGATTATGGTAGCCTTCAGGGATTTTTACATATTTCTGTCAAAACTATCTTTAACTATTTGACATTTATCTAGAACTTGGCCGCCTAATATCTCTGTTGCTTGATAAAGATCAAGGGGAACTGCCTCATTATGTCTGTTGTTATCCCCCCTCAAATCAATATGGTCTGCCATTTCCCTCCAGAATAAATCACACTGCAAAGGCTTCCATCATGGTGTAAAAGAAACTTCTAACTGTATGTTATTCATATAAGTACTCCAGGCAAGAAAAGGAGCATTATGAGGCACGTCTGCATAAAACATATCTTCTATTGTATGTCATCAACTATGTGTGTGGGTTGAAACAAAATCACTTTCCAGTTGCCCACAGCTAGGTGGAATAAAGCATAACCACAAGGTCAGGTTCTTAACTGGTACAAACCACCACCATTCTGTTGTCTTCCATGTTTTCTCATCATCTCCACCCTCTTCACTTTTAGTCCAGAGGAGGAAATCTAGAAAGTGTCTACTACCCATTGCAGAAGTCCCATATTCCTTTCTCATTGATGCCCCTTCCACAAGATTTCTCATTCCTTCCTAACCAAAACTTCTGTTATGACCACATACAGAAGGCTTCCTTTCAGGATGAGATAGAATTAAAGGAAAAGAGAGAGATGCCTGCATGAATGTAATTAATAGAAACCTCCCAAAGAAGGTCTGGTTTGCTGTGCTCCACAATACAATTTGCATTTAAAAAAAAAGAAAAAAATTAATTGAAGAACAACTTATTCAGACTAACTGATTATCCAGTGGAATGTGAACTTATTAAACATATTTAGTCTACTATGTTATCTATTAGTCTAATACTAATATTAGTTAGTAAACAAGATAAGATGGAATTTTCTGACAGCAAGGCTGATTGCATATGAAACAATTCATCAAAGAGTGCTGTAGATTCTTTATCACTTGAGGTCTCTAAAACTGGATATTCTTCTCAGGGTCATGCTCTACCCAAGCATAAACTGCATCATGCAAAAAGCACTTTCCAGTAATCTGTGTTGGATGTCTATGAGTACTCTGACCTGAAGGTCAGTCATGGCTCCACCTAGATCAAGATCTAGATAGGACAATCAGGCAGAATGCCCCAAAGTGGATTCAATGCCAGTAAATATATATAGCAATAGATACTGGCCCAGAGAGTAAATGAAATATATCCAAGTCCAAGTAAAGTTAAGATGCACAGAAAGGCTCTTTTTGATGTCTGTAAGTTTTGGATAACAGGCTTAGAGGGTGGGTGCAGTGCAGACAGTTTGCAGTGACCAGGCATATCACTTCCAGCAAGTATTAGGGGACACTGCACTCAGTCAAGGCAGAGTAGCTAAATGCTTGCTAATTCTTAAAATAAACTAAACAACTGGCCAAATATATTTCAAACAATGCTCTGCAAACAAATCTCCATCACAATGAACCCTTGAGAAAATGGTCATTTCTTCCTCTACATCTTTCAATAGCCTGGAGTGAGAATATTCCAGAGAACAACGTGCACTACAGAATAGACCTCCTGCTGCAAAGGGGGAACAGGCAGAAATTAAAAGGAAAAATTCTTCTCAACATAAAACTCTTGCACCATAGCTAAATTTGTCTAGAAAGTTAACATTTGGGAGATGAAACAGGCACGGCAAAATCCTCCATTGTTGAAAGAATATTATATTAACAGCAGACATAGAATATATTTACATTTTTAAGTCATCTTTTATGCACAAGGTACGAGAATGCTCTGCACAGTGTGTAACTGGAGATGCTGTAATATGTGATACCACATCTCAACAGCAATTAGGGGCAATGGGGAAGCAGTTTAAATAGACAGGGCTACAGGAGGAGAGTCAGGTTCCTTCTTCAAGTTAGGTTTTTACAGGTTTTCTATATTGTTGTATCATACCAGGAACACAGTCTTGAGAGGCAGCAGCTCAGGCATCTCTTCTCTGGGTGTCCTGACAGCCACAGACTTGGAGTCAGACTTCTGCAACCACCCTGCTGGCAGCACTGGCTGTAGGAGACAGGGAGCTCTCGCTGCTGCAGCTCATCCACTGGCTGTACTGTCAGGACAGCAGCACCTGACCACAGGATGATCCAAGACACTCCTCCTCTTCCAGCTCCAAACAGGCACACTTGCCAATCCACATGTCCCCAAGCCCTGCTTTCACCAGAGAGGATGGCTGGAACTTCTTCCTCATCCTTAGTAGCTGAAATGGTATCCTGGACAGTGGGATATGGGTCCCCAGGGACATCAGGAGTATGAACACTCTCCCAGGACATTTGTGGTGTGACATCAACATTTGGAGCAAACAATTGAAGTTACCAGTGTGGTTCAAGCAGAGACTCAGGCTGCTATTCTTCTGAGCTAATCTATGCTTGTGCTTCAAGACAGAATGAATCACATTCCTGGGAGTCCCACTCACCTCCTCTGGTCATGCATGGGCTGCAAGCTAGATATACAGACAGAGACATCTGCACTTGGGGTGTCCAAGTTTGGGAAACCATAGACAGATAAGAAGTCGCCAACTCTCTCGACTCAATTTAGGACAAACTGAGTTAGAAAGATAATTCACTTTTTTTTTTTAAGACTGAGGGAAGAAACTCCTTCACACACAAAAAAATTCAAAGAGACTCTTCTGAAGACCTGGGGTGATTAATCTGGAGTGGGAGAAACCAGCTCAGAGGGCACAGTTTGCTATAGTAAGAAACTGCCATTTTTCCTTCCTTTTTGGCAAAGTAGCTACCCTTCTGCCCAGGCTAAGCCAAAAAGATGTTTCTGTCCAGTATTTTAAATTTCCATGGAAGGTTTTAATACAAACTCAAGGAAAACCAAGTTCTAAAGTCCTTTTCATTTATCTTATGAGAAAACAAGTAAATAAAATCTCGTCTTGTGGTTAAGCAGATTAATGGTGGAAAACATGGCTGATGGCAGGAAAAATATGCCTCTGTCAAATGCTCTGTATAAAGTCATTCTCATAACCAAAAGAAAACTAATCCTCTTCCACAGAAGACAACAGGCTTAGCTAGCCAGTGATTTTACTACCTCAGACAAAAGTTCCCTGAATTCAAAGATGAAAAGCACCAGAGGTTTCAAAATGCTTGAAATGCATGTATCAGAAAGTACTTAGGTAAAAAAAAATAAAAATCAAACCAACCAACTTTCTCCCTTTTTTTGTTTGTTTGGTGGGTT
>VWYP01032573.1:0-11094 GCA_013400435.1 Pycnonotus jocosus | reverse complement strand
TAAAAATTAGTTTTTATATTTTCCTGCAACAATTTGTTATTTCTGACTGATTCATTTTTTAATATATTTTTCCCTGCAAACCTGGTATGATATTTCAACCTCATTTTGCTACAGTCATATGTCAGAGGACTTACTAATTTGTCAGCAAAGGTGACAAGTTTATTTCGGAAGGAAAATTTGCTTTGACAATAGTATAGCAAAAAAGAGAATATTATTTGTCGGAAAAAAGATTTTAGAATATATCCTATTAGCTCAAGAAGATCCATCTAGTAGGGACAGAAATAGATTCTCTATGTATCTGATACTTCTTCCAATGAAAAGTCAGAAGATTAATTATATCCAATTAATAGTAAAAAACCCAAAACAGCAACATTTTTTACTCTTCCTCAGCTTGAGCAACACCCTATTTAATTTCAAATTAATTTAAGAACTCTTTACTGGCAGAACAAAGGATCTATTAAATTCTGGAGAGGAAAAATAAAGGTTAATAAGTGGGAAAAAAAAAATTCACTTTGCTTCACAATAATTCTTATGACTCAAACTCTAGTGAAGGAAATTAGAAACTTTAAAAGGCTTTTCTAATGCATCGGTATATTTTTTCTGGAGTTATTTTGAGAGAAATAGTAATATTCACAGTATACTGATTACCAGAAGCAGTACTTATTTTGCTGAATGCTCATAACAAGTATGCCATATTTCATAGTTTTTGAACTTTGCTGTTTTCAGAACTTAAATGCTTATCCTGCATATTCTTTAAAGATGTTTTAAAATGTCTGATTGCTGAAGACAAGCATAAAGTGTACAGCAAACATTTTTATTTCTCCAACAATATTTGTCAACTACATATGCAGCAGCCTCGACAATTTTCCCTGCCGCTCTGACTGACAATGAACTTTGGAGAGTTTTGTAAAAGCTAGCAGAGAATATTTCTAACAGATTATATATAATGAAAGGAATTTTATTGAGAGGGTCAGGTAGAAGGCTTTTACTAGAATTGCCGTACAACAGTGAAAGATAACACTGCCAAATAATTGTACTTTTCACCAGTTTTAGAAAACAGCTGAATGATGGTCTGCCTTCCATTTCTGTATCAGTGCAGATTAAGGTGATTTAAGAACCAGTCAGGTTCTCTTCAAAAGCGTATGCTTTGAGATCTAGCATTCTTATCACTGACTACACAAGTTCTGTGGAATGTGGCTTATAGGGACTTTACTATTAAGAATTTTTTATTCTTTTCTACAAGAAAAACATCATCACATTACAGAAAACTTTTCTTGATGCTAGTAAATCATAGTTTTCATCACTTGAATTCTTAGATAATCCAGAGATGGGATCGGATTCAAATTTATATACTTAAATCAGGTTCTTCATAAGATAGATATGAAATAAAAATTAGGTTT
The DNA here is from genome assembly GCA_013400435.1 of Pycnonotus jocosus. Classification (NCBI taxonomy): domain Eukaryota; kingdom Metazoa; phylum Chordata; class Aves; order Passeriformes; family Pycnonotidae; genus Pycnonotus; species Pycnonotus jocosus. The sequence goes on along the minus strand of VWYP01032573.1, from coordinate 9,694 downwards.
TAGACTAGTTAGACTCACATTAAAACCAACAGATATTGACTAAAAACTGGTCAATACAGTGATATTTAGTGAGCTTTTCAGGAGACAAAAAGATTTTTAATTGTTTGTTTAATATCTGAACAGATGGTCAAATACATCTCTTCTGGCCCTCAGCTCCCACTCTATTAGCATATAAGTTCTCCAACAGAGAACTCTGATCTTTTGGACTCATGTGCATGTCTTGGACATATCAGAAAATACCAGATTCTTTTGCTTATGCCCAAGTCTCCACTCAAGCTCTAAACCAAAATCAAGATGATAGAGCTTCAGCTGCATTTATAGCTGTATTCAATACCCATGCAGTCGTCATTCAAATTCATTAAACACTGTTTACTTGAACTGATGGTAATTTCAAAGTATTACAAGCATTAATATCGAGGTGAATTTCACTGATCTTTTCATATCTTGAATACAGAAATCTGTATTTGAAATTAGATGTCCCTTTATACAAAATGTAAAATGACAGGTGTGTTTAGGAAAATATTGCACAGGCCCCTGTAAATAAGTAAAAAACATCTCTTTTTTTTTTTTTTTTTTTTCTCCTCAGAATTGATTATGAACAGAGTTCAGAAAATTTGGGTTTATATACCTATTAGGCAAGATTAATAAGTATATACAAAATCTGTGCAGATCTGAGGGCTTATATTTAGGCTGTTGATTTAATATAATTTTTATGATTCATGGTCACAAAATTGAAAATCATACAGTTCTGAAATTTTAAATACATCGACAAGGAAGCAACAAGTGCAGAAATATGTGGGGCAGTCTAGGCACTGTTTAGGCAGCTAAATATCCTGGGAATTAGGATTGTCAAAGAACATCACTGTGCCCAATGCTGCAAATAGGTGAGGATAGCTACAGGAGGTTCCCAGCTTCCAGCAAACTACAGAAGTGTCTAAGAAGTTCTGTCACTTTCTCCTGATGAAAAGGTTCTTTGAGCTTTTGTTCCACCCAAACAAAGGAGGGGCAGAGTCCTTTCCGGAGGTGCTGCAGAGAGGCCGGTGTTACTGCCAGTCAACAAAAGCAGTGATTTTCACAGAATAGTGCCTAAGGCCTCTTGCTGAGATTGGAGAAGTGGTGTCCTTGCTTGTAAGTGTGTGCTGCAGGAAAATCTGCATTGCCAAGTAGCTGCTGGAGGAGCTCAGTGGACCGCACAACACTGAAGATATTGTGAAGGAAGTTGTCTGGATCTTCCTTACAGTACTGCAGCTACAATAGCCTTAATGCTCAGCTGTACTGAAGAAGGCACAGGCAGGGTCTCTGAGCTGGGAAATGGAGACTTCCACAATGGAAAAGTCTGGGAGCTTTTCACAACTTTCACGAGGAAAAAGTTCACTTAAATTAATTCTTGGAGGAGAATCTATACAACAGTATATGTGAAACTACAGAAGAGTTTCAGTGTCCTGGTAGCACATGAGGGGCTGGAAGCTGTGTTCAAGGGTGCACCCAAGCAGGCTGGATCTGAACTGTATAGCAGCACCAAGAGGCACGTGAATGAGTGACAGCAGTGGGAGACTCCAGGGAATGGAGGCTGCCATCTGCTGACCTAACCTCTTTTCTTGTAAGATTTATTGCTCAGATCTGGAGTGTTGTGAACAGACTGATAAGGCTCTGTCCTTGATTCTCCTCCACATAAGCATCAACTTTACTGTCAGGGGAGGCCTGCTGAGCAGCCAGTGTGAACATGAGGCACCGGGGCTGAGGACCCAGGCTATGGGAACACAGGTGGCTTTCTCCTCAATGCTGCAGGTGAGGGGGAAGGGCTTGAGGAGCAGAGAAGAGTGGGAAGGTTCTGCAGGTCAGCAACTAGCTCCCCCCTTTGTACTGGTAACAGAGGGGAGTTTTTTATGACCCAAGGCACCCTTACTGATGATCAAGAGAGCAGAGTTAAGAAGAGGTAGGATTGAAATTACCAAACAGAAAAAAACTTTTGTCAGTAGGCTGGCTAGACTGTTCAGAATAGCTTTAAACTAGGAGTGGTTGGGAATGGGACATGGCAGTCTGCTATCATATAAGAAAGTTGTGGAACACCTGGGGGGAAAAAAAAAAGCACTCTTAGATCTTTTGTATTTTCCTTCTATGTTCCCATTCTTGTCCCACTGGGATTATGCCTACACGCCTTTTCGCTGTTATATAACTTATTCTGTTTCTCAGTTGAAAATGGACAAGATGATAAATCTTACAAGCTAGAAAATTAAGTATGGTCAATTCTAACTAAATCTACTATCATGTTGTGTAACAACAAGTGTGTTAGGATCTGGCTTTCTACAGTGTTCTGAGTCACTGTTTTGTCAATAGTTTACTATGTTTATATATCCTTAAGTCAATCATCTCTTTTCCCCAATTTATATAATAATTTGGCTATAAAACAAAAGCAGAGCATCAACACTTTCTTTTCCTGACACTTTTCTGACTGAAAGACTTAATACTTTGTTGTTGTTTTTTTCCCATATTCTGTATTGGAGACAGTTAGAATCCATAACAAAGAAATTTGAGTCCAGAGGCTTGGGTGACCAAATTTTGAACTGCAATATGGCAACAGAGAAACTTTCATAGAACCCAGTAATTTGTCTCACAAAGATGATGGCATGGTCAGAGGAAAGGTGGCTTTTTTTTGGTGTTTTGTTTTTTTTTTGTTTGTTTGTTTGTTTTTTTGGGGGGGTTAATTTTCTGGTAAATAAATTGGAAATTTCTGGTAAAGCCTCCTTTGTTCTGTGATAAACAAAACATAGAAATGCAATATATAAAAATAAATAACACAAGTACCAAAAAAACGCACCCCATCAAAACCAAGGAAAAACTTCACCTATTAAATTTCTGTCCTATGACATTTCTCATTTCCTCTTGTAATCATGCTGAAGTGTACTTTTAGTTATCATAGCTTAATTACAGAATAGGTGTTAATTTTCCAGTTAGAAGCAAATTTTTAATTGCATCATCAGCCACTTATTTCTGCTAAAGAACTTTCTCAAGTTTTTGCACTATAAAACATGGCTAAAATACAGTCTATGGATACTAATTCACTCTTTTGTTTTTTTTTTTTCTTTTTTTTCTTAACTCTTGCTTTTATGAGAAATCAAAAACATCTGCACATAAATATCCATATGCTCTCCAGTCATATGACATCTATAGAGTTTGGTAAAAATCTCATATATCTAGTATTAAGTTTTTGAGGATAATGTGAGTGTACACATTGATGAATACTAGAAATCTCCTTAAGAATGAAAACCGCCTTGATTTTAGAACATTCTTCAGCAAGAGCCTGCAAACTCTCCCCATCATCGGCAGGTCCCAGTCATTCAGAAGCACAGCTACGGGAAACCAGGCTTCACGAGGTTTCTGTGTGCATATCACATGCTGTTAACTGCAGACACAGTTCTGATAACTTTCTTGAAATGAAACTGATTTATTTTTAACCTTCCTGCAATGCTGATATTGATTTCTGGATGCTTGCATTCATATCAGAATATATGGCTTTTCTTCTATTGATAACTTTCAATGTACTATTTAACACCATATCTAAATTATATTTTTGCCTTTTTGTTAACCAAATAATACCTCTTCTGGTCACATGTAAATCTCCAGAAGCATTCTATGGGCACTGCTGCATTCTTAGCAAAGCATTTATCTCCATTTCTGCATTAGTATACTTTCACAACCTAACTCTCAAAACCCAGCCTTCAGAAAAAATAAACACTATAATTATCAGCATTTAAGACCGTACACTCAGAAGCACTTTGATTACTAAAGTAGCAGCAACATCCCAAATAAAAATATTCCAGCTGCTAAAAGCTTTAGATAGCAATGGTTTGTGCACTTCTGTTACCAAACTTGTCATTCTAATGTCCACCATAAAATTTGAAACTGTCTCGTTTTATTTTCATAGACTTGAGTTTAAGTCTTACAGACATGAAGTAGGTGGCAGGCACCTGCTATATATAATACATTTTCTTTTCTTTTAATAAGATCTTGGCAAGGACTGTGGGGCAGATCTCATTCTAGCTTACTCTTCTGTCAGATATGAAAGAAAAAAAAGCATAATCTAATTTGTCATGTTTTTCATATCAGATTTATTTATATGTATTAGACTCTCACCTCCATGAAACTTTTATTACTCCTGTGATGTTGTAGATAATAGCTGTGTGTGGAATGATTTCAATTTGGCCAATATATTTTTAGCAATAAAAAAGACCTAAGGTTCATCATTATGAGTACTACTTTAATTGCACAATTTAATTGCGAATTGTTTTTCGTCCTCAGTGTTGTATCCTGTTTAGTCTTATTGCAACTATTGTTTTACATTTTTATTTCTTAAACTTTGAAGATGTTGTGTCAGCAGTTGGAAGACTGAGTAAAGTAAAGTAAATAATGAGTTTAACTTCTGAAGGAAACTCAGCTTCCTCCGTACTAAGGGTAGAACTCATCCTCCTAACAATAAGCATTTGGTGTGCTTTAATATTCCCTAAGTTGTACTATTTAACCACGTATTGCTCTTCTAGATGAGCACAGGTCTTTGCAGGTTCTTCATCATATTTGACAGCCTTTGTAGCTCTCTCTCATACCTTGCATCAGATTGATGAAGCAGGGATAACGTTTGGAGAACTTGACTGTTGCTCAAGGTACACTATTTGACAGCAATGCTGGATATTTTATTTTGCATGCCACCACTCAGATTTACAATCTGTGTTAGTAGGAAATTGGAATAGTAATTAGATAATATGTCATTTGTTATTGTCCAACAGTGAATGGATATTAAAAGAAGAAGAATGAATAGCAAGAAAAAGATATGGCCAATATCCTAAAGCAGTTTTGTGGCATGTGCTGGTTTAACTCTTTAAAGGAAATATTTCCAGATTAATTTACCTTTGTTATCCATAACATCTTCTTTATGAACAGAATAAAAAATAAACTCAGAAGTTCTTATGATAAATTTCTGTAAAAAATTCAAATTGAAGTATTTGGTTTTTGAGAAAAATTTGGTAGAACATTCCTTCCCAAGAAGTCTGGGATAAAACCAGTTAATCCTCTCCTGCACAGAGAGTATCTGCAACTTTAAGAAGGAAAAGAACTGTAGTTCCTGCCAAAGGATGAAATCAAGACTGTAAGGGCCAGAGGAACTCTGTGCTAATTTTCAAGTCTTTAAGGTTATTTAACAGTCCGTGAGCGTGTGTGAAATGAATGACGAAAGCTTTGCTATGACACACCAAAACATAATGCTCTTAAATCCTATTTGTTAGTAATTTAGAACTTACATGTGATTTACAACAATTTACAACAAACATATGATTGTATTATAAGAATATTATTTGACCCTCAAATACTTTTCTTAAATTGGTGTTCAGGTATCAGAAACATAGACCAGATGTTCTAAACAGATGAGAGCAGCAGTTGACTCAGAACCTGTTACACTAATGGCTTGACATCTACTTTTCTGGATGGAGGTTTAACTCCTATTTGGAATTTTTATTTACCCACCAAACACAATTTTCACAATTCAAAATGAAGAGTTAAACCAAAATTCTTAATTAGGCGACCTTGGAAATCTTTTATTTTCTATGTAACTTCAATGGGATGAGTTAGATAGACTCTAAACTGATTTTATTTGTGCTACAAAGTGAAGCTTCAAATACTTTTTAATTTCTTTTGCCTTTAGGACCTCAAGCTCAGAGTTCCACCATGACCATTGTAAATGTTTTGAATTGCAGTGTTAGGAATTAATGAAAGACATACTTTATCAACATACAGCTTACCCTTTTGGGTTTCAGTTTCTTCATTTATTTTAATGCAGCAATTTCATTGTTACCAGTAATCTCACACATTTTATCCTAAATTTATTGCTGCTTTCTGTGTCAGAGACAACGTTATTTGTCAGTTTAGTTCAAAGATGTCAGGATTTGATTTAAGCAGCACTAGATGATTTACCATCATGTTGAATGTGACTTTGGTATGAAAAAGTCATATTGTAGTGTGCAGAAATAGCCTACCAAGTATTAAGTATCTGGTATATTATGCTGTACTTTCTTGTAGTTTATTTGTTCTACAGGAAAGTCAGGTAAATCAATGGAACACATCATGAAACATTCAATGATTATGTGTTTACATGCATACAAGTAATGGAATTTATGGACTAAGAATGCTTGTGGAGAATATTTTTTTTTCTCATATTACTTCATTTTTGAGAACCTCATGCATTTTTCTGGTTATTCTGTTAATTCCTCTATGGATATCCCAATTATGAGATTTTCCAAGGGGAACTTGAAGGCACAATATTCGCTTTTGTGATGGGTTTCCTAGTACAGCCGTGTCTACGATAAAATAGTGCAGGTTTCCCATGCTTGAAATACTACAGTGATTCTTAAAAGTTTAAAATATTAAATAATTTATGAAGGTTTCATAACAAATTGTTTGGCAGATGTGAAAGACAGGTTATGTAACCACTTGATTCTAAACAGAAAGTAGAGGCAAAAATTTAGAAGGAGGAAAAAAAGAAAGAACCGACATTTGATAAAATCCTTTGCAAACTTCAGAAGAGTATTTCATGCTGCTATATGCCAGCATAATTTGTTCTCTTCTTGGGCAGATTTTTGTCTTTACTTTTGTCTTAAATTGGAACAATAATGACAGGATAGACATTTACTTTTCTTGGTCTTACAGAATAGGAAAGTGATAAGCATAGGAAAATGACAGAGATAATACTGTACCTTGCACATCACTATCAACACGATGAATGAACTGAGATTACAGGGTAATATCCTGCTTTGAATCTCTGATATACTCTATCATTATTGTTACCTTCTTTGACGTTGTTCAGCCTCAGTGAAGATGACTGCAAAAAAGTTCAAATAATGTATTAATCAAATATGTTGTAAAAATGCATGAAATACAATGAATGTAATTGCAAAATGGTATGTTAAAGGTTCTTATAAGTTTGTAGCTTGAACTTGTTTATTTTGTCTTCTTTTTTCTGACTGTAAAAATGTCCAATTTTACACTTGTTTTTTATTACAGAAAGAAACATTTATATTTCACAGTGCAACAAGATACCTAACTAAAACCTATTAACTATTTTAACATGAATAGATCAAACTATTATCATGAAAAAATAATCAAGTGTTCCAGTGTAATTTTTCATCTAATCAAATGATATTTCAATATTGTAGTACTTAAAGCAAAATTACCATTGAGCATTTCATTTTGTAATGTAACTTCTCCTAATTGAAATAGTTTCTTGAGGTCTTCAGTTTCTAATAATGAACAAAGAATAGTTGATAAACAGCTTTCATTTATCTTAGTGAAATTCTAACTCCCCATATCTCTTGATTTTTCGCAAAAGGCTACTGTCAGAAGTATCCAAATTCATTTTAGCCTATGTATGTATAGTTAGTCTTTCTTCTGATTCTGTCAGAAAACATTGTAGTGAAACACTGAAATGAGTTGCCAGGAGATACTGTGTTATTTCTATTCTGGGACACATTCAGAGCTCAGTTGGATAAGGCCAGACCTGATTTAGTTTGGACTTATTTTTTAGGAACAGGTTGGACCTGTTGAGAGCCCTCAGAGGTTCCTTCCAGTGTGCATGATTCTGATTCTTTAAACAACACCGATATTACTGTTATAGTTTATTGCTACTGGTGATATTTTAAAATTAAATATCAATACTGACAGCAATTTACTATTCACTGATACTGTTAATAATAGTTTCTTGTTTAATAAGAATGCAGAAGAATTATGAGGAAGAAATGAAAAAATATGACCAACAAATAGGAAAGGTAAATCTCAAAGTTAAGGTCACCACAGGTCTAACCATTCCTTTCATTTGACATTCCTTTAATACCCATTATACTTTCATTTTTTTGTTTCTCATATTACTTTGTGATTGCCTTAAGAAATGAGAGAAATTTTTGAAACTCTATAACTGTAGTAACAGTGTACATGGCTTTCTAATCTCTCTGCTGGGTCATCCTACAGAAATCACCCAGAGGCTGGGATTTTTCCAGCAGTTTGTTATATGATTACATTTGATGTTGCAGTCATAAACTTGAACATGCACAAAGGTATCTTGTCATCACTCTCATAATGAGGAGATAATCCTCAGGAACACTCTCTTTGTCATTCATATGAAATGCATGTCATCTGTAGTAGACATGTAAAGCCTATTGATACAGTACTAAGCTAACAACCTGTTTAGAGCTTATCTGCGTTGACATGAAAGACTGAAAGTAGATAGAGTGGGGTTTTTTTTCCTTGTTAGAATTATGAAAAATTTCAGAAAAAAAGAAGAAAAGAAAAGAAAAGAAAAGAAAGTATCAGAGACCATAAAGAAATCACAGAATCCCAGAATAAACTGAGTTAGAAGAGACCCACAAAGATCACCTAGTCCAGTCATTCACTTAGAAATATTTAAGTGATGTAAATATTTAAGAATATGTATTTCTTCCCTAAGGAAGTGTTAAAGAAGGTTTCAGAAGCTGTTATACCAAATTCTGTTCNAGAGTGGGGTTTTTTTTCCTTGTTAGAATTATGAAAAATTTCAGAAAAAAAGAAGAAAAGAAAAGAAAAGAAAAGAAAGTATCAGAGACCATAAAGAAATCACAGAATCCCAGAATAAACTGAGTTAGAAGAGACCCACAAAGATCACCTAGTCCAGTCATTCACTTAGAAATATTTCTAAGATGTATTTCTTCCCTAAGGAAGTATTAAAGAAGGTTTCAGAAGTTGTTATATCAAATTCTGTTAATTTTGAAACTGTAATTTCCTGACTGAAAGTTTTCATTGAGAAGAAAACTGCTTGTTTTGGAGTTGATTTATTTCAGTCCATCCTAATCTAGCCACTTAATTTTAATGAAAACAAAAATAAAATGTACAAAGCCTCTGAACTTTACTGACATTATGGATATAATGTACTAATAAAGATACCTGCATATGGATCTAGGTGTTTACATAAAGTATGAGAACAAAAGCTAAGTTGATGTTTCTTCTATACTTTCAGATAGTTCTTCCAAGCTCTTTCCTCTCAATAAATAGAAATCTCCTCTAAATGCAGCAGCCACTTATATAATTCATGGTTTTCATTCCATGTTTTGAAATTTTTTGATTGTGTTACTGGAGAATTAAAACTGCATTTGACATAGTATATGGCATCTAATATATCTAAGGCAGACATGACAATGACACAAAATACATACATAATATGTATTCTAAATAGTGTATTTAGTCAGTGAAGATATGACATAATCATAATTGCATTTCCTATTTTGTTCTGAAAATTGACATTTTCTTATTGGCTTAGACAAAATACCATTTACCTTGACCCTGTAGATACATTTAGAAGAAACTATGTATTATTTTTTAATGTATAACATCTAAGATGGCAATATGTGTAAAGAGGTTTCTGTAAAATATTACCTTTACTAGCTTTGTGTCCATAGACATCCTTTGGTACTTTTTTGTTCTTCAAATTAGGTCTATGACTGAATAAATATATATTAAACTTGGGGAAGCTTAGTTATCATGCAAAGATTTGAAAATCTATTTATTTTAATACCTTCAAATGTTTCATTGGTTTTAGTTATCTGTTATCAAATCTGGCTAATGCAATCCTGACTAAATCTTACATTATTTTATGTCCCCTGGCTCTTGGTAGGGAGAGGAGAGG
>VWYP01032559.1:33970-67448 GCA_013400435.1 Pycnonotus jocosus | reverse complement strand
TAAAATAAAAATAATTACTAATTTAAGTAATGGGAAGAGAAAAGAAACATCAAGTTAGCACCTTTTCTGACTTCCATGCTTAGCTTCACTCCAGACTCCTCTACCTAACTCTCCTGAGCAGTGTGGGTGGGATGGGAGTGGGGAGTTACAGTCCGTAACCAATCTGCTTTGTTTCTCCTTCCTCCTCACACTTCTCCTCAGCTTTAGTGTGGGCTTTGTGGGTGTCTCCACAGGCAGCAGTCCTGTCAGGAAAATCTGCTCTAGCATAGGTTCTCCGCAGGTGGCGGTTCCTTCAGGAACATCCATCTGCTCTGGTTTGCTCTGTAGGCTGCAGGGAAGATCTGCTCTGCCATAGATAACATCCTCCTTTCTCTTACCCTAATATTCACTCTCTTGTTTCTTACTCATTTTTTTCCCTGTTTCCTTCTCCCTGTGGCTATTTTTGTCCTTTCTAAAAATAAGTTTTTTGATCAACAGATAGGTTCAGCTGTGTCCTGCCAAGGATCCCTTGCGGAGCTGCTGGGACTGGCTGTGTCCAGCACAGGGAAGACCCTCACCTCATCCCACAAAGGGCACCCTGTTGCTACCATCACTACCAAAACCTTGTATCCAACACGCCTAGTATTAGCTAGAGTGGAGTGAGCTTTAATGAAATCTCTTGTTCCTGTTTTACGTGTGTACTGAGTGATTTATGATTGGGTTTGTCCTCTAGTGGAATAGTTTGGATAGCGTTCTGGTAATTTACCTATTGCCCATACCTTGAGTTAGTTCACCCATTAAAACTGACTTCTGAGGGAAGAAGTCTAGAAAATTTTGGTCTGTGACTCTGATAGTTTCAAAACTATGCTTTTTTAAAAAAAAAGTTATAGTTGTATATATATCTATCTAAATTGTTCTAGCATGGAAATATCTAAAATGTTATCAGCCTGGGAGTTAGCGATGTCTACAGTGAGTCACTGCGATGTGGTTTGTTCTGCTGGTTGTATCATATTCTCAGGTTGACTCCATCAGCCTTATAAGAGTTATTGGAGATTTGTACTGTTCTAAAAAAACTAAACCTGATCACATGTCTTCTGTTACTGCGAGCACTGTTGTAACTGCTTCAAAACAACATTCTGATTTAATAAGAGCAACATTGCTGTCATTTATGGGTCTGCTAGAAAGAACAAGCCGTATTTTTTTTCCTGGCTGGACTGGGGTGTGGAATAGCAATTGTATCACAGTATTGCGTAAGTAGGGAACAACAAACCACATGGCACTGAAGCTGACAGCAGTTTGTGTAGTTTCTTTAAAAAATAACCCCAGCAAAAGGGAGGAACACAAATAAGAACATTTTCCTAGGAACTGTTTAGAAGAAAACATTGTTGGACAACTTTTCTACCTATATTCAAAATTAATTCACCAGTCTTTTGTTTTCTTCAAAGATGTATGGTTACATGGTAATGAAATGAACAATCTATTTAAGAGACAAAAGTAGAGGCAGGTTTAGTAGGCTGTTGAACCTGAGCTGTAATCAAAGGGGCTTCTGGTACTTGGTATATAAGGGGATTAAGTGTATCTTCTCTGCAGTATTTGTCACACTTGATATCCCAACAGAAGCACCATATGTCTGAGGTAAGTTCTATTTTTCATCTTTTTCATCCTTCTACTGCTTTATATTTCTAAACCACAGTGTTTCAGATACTAACTTAAAATACAATCTACACAGTAGTATTTGTGGGCAGTGATTTTTCACAGCTCATCAAGCCAACTTACATTATTTTTCAAGGGAAGTATATATATGGAGGATAAGACAGAATTTGATGATTTAATTTTCACTTCTGGCTTCTGACAAATGTTAATTTTTCTTTGGCTTTTGAAGACAATGTTCATTATATATCTAGATAGTTATTTTAGCTTATAATATTTTGGAACTATTAATACTTTTCTTTGGACTTAAGCATAGAATTTGTCAAAACAACGCTTTTACAAAAAGGTTTATCAAACCTCTCATATAGCTTAGCTACTCTTTTAACCAAAGATAGTACATATGTCTATGTTTTTTAATGTTGTTGATACTAAAAGTAAAATGCTGTTCTATTGTAAATGTGTGACTAAATTTTTTAAGTTAAATGGAGAGTTAGACCATAATAATTTTTCAGTTTTAATAATCTTACATTTCACTTCATTTCACTTAAATGCCACTAATTTCAGTGCAACCGTGAATGCTGGGCACCAGAGGGAATTCAGGAAAATCTCAAGGTGTTTCTCAATTGTAACCAACATTTTGGCAATACAATAAAGTAATCTGTCAACTATTTTGGAGGGAAATTTTTTTAAATTAATTTTTTACTCTTTTCTTTTGCATTTAAGAAGGAGCATTTTAATCTTGGTTTTTTTTGTATTTTAAAATAATTACCAAAATAGCTGCATTTACTTCTCTTAATTATACTGGGTACTATATGGTTGGTGTAAGAGCTCCCTCTTTAGGTTTTATTTTAAATTTCAGCTTAGGAAAATAAAAAGGAAAGGAAATTGCACTTCTTGTCAGGGCTTTATTTACAAACATTTACATGATTTTTAAACAGCAGGAGTTTATGGAAAGAAAGCAATCAATTTTACCAATGGTTAAAGCATGAGAGTGTGATAGGTTTGTTATAGATTTGATAGAGTTAAGTTTGTTTTTACAAAAACTATACTTTTAATAGCTGCGTAACTTAAGCTGCTGTTTTATATAGGAGTAACAGAGCATTTTCACTTTTGTAGCTGCATTTTATACAGCCAACAATGAGGTGCTGGTCCCATGGGCAGGTGCTCAGTGCTGTGCTAGCTCTCATATATCCAGCTGCACGTAAGCTATTTAATAGCTCTGTTGCAAACACAATTTAGCTCAGCATTGTATAGGATCGTGTTGTATGAGATTTCTCTTGAGTAACTTAGGTAGTCTTCGTTAAAAAATCAGCTGGACTAACTGAACAGCTGACTTGGAAGCTAATATTAGAAGTTTGCATGAACTTTTCTTTATATATATTAATTTTGTATATAACAAATAATAGTTAATAGTTAGTAATAGACTTACCATAACCAGCAATCTGAAATTTTTGTCTGTACTAGTCCCCCATTCAGCATTTCTCATGGCATAGCATTGTACACACAGAAATAGAAAATTTGATAATACTTTAAAAGGAAATGTTAAGCTCTGTACACAGAATTCAGGGATTATAAAAGAAATCTTTGTGGGCATTCATATCAGAGCATTTGGCTTTCAGAGATGAAAATGCTATATACATGCACAGAAACAGATTGTTTGGTTGCAAACTAATGGAATTGTTTCTGTCATTATTACAATTAAACATTGATTAAATAGTTTGAGACAATCAGTGAAGGTGCTAGGCTGGAAATACTTCTCATTGTGAAAACTCTGTATAATATTTTTCTTGGATATCACTGCTGTTACTCTGGATTTGCAAATGAGAGAAGAATTTTTTCCATAGTCTAGTTAGAAATATTCCATATTCTTGAGAAAAAAAGAATGGGTCAGAACATGCATATATTACTGATGTTTCTAGGTCTTGCTCTCAGGCTGCTCATAAATACAGTTTGCAAAAAAACCCCACATTAGATATATGACAGAAAAAAAAGTCAATAAAAATGCCTATTACTATGCTTTTGAATACTCTTCCAACTTATTTGTAAACAGGAAGCCACTAATACATCTGAATTTGCTCATGAGTCAAGCATCTTATTTATAATTTCCACCTTCCAAGTCTGCACAATTGAAAATTGTGTCACTAAGAGCAAAAATGTTTTAAAGAAACGTTTTCACCATTTTTGCCTCATAAGAATTTAATAGCTATGTAAGGAAAACATTGTTGCCTTAGACCTATGTGCAGACCCTGAAATCTTTCCCAGTGACAGCTAGAAAGGAACACTGTAACAGAAAATTATAAATGAACATTGCAAACAAAGTTCCTGTAGTAGCCATGACTTCTGAGAGGGTCTGAGGATTTCTAACATCTGAAATAGTGCAGAGAAAATAGCACAGCCATATTTTTAAGTTTTATCTAAATATGCTACAAGCAAATTACCTTGTCACAATGTACTGTCTGTTTCTTTTAGGGATAGACTTGTGGTTAAATAATCCTAGTTTTCAGGAGAGCTAGACAGATTCAGCTTGACTTGCATGAGAAAGAGTAGAACTGTATCTCCTGAGCAAAAGAGCTCTCATCATTGAGCAGAAAAAGGTCATCATTACCATCTCTGGTGGCTTAAAGTTTTTGCAGGTTCCACTTTGCACAAGAATATGTATGGGCAAATCCCCTTCAGGTGGGATAGACAAGTCAATGGCTGCAGGGCAGAAGAAACCTGGGTCACAGAGAAGTGTTCTGACATTTAGAAAACTTAAACAGAAGCTGAAAGGGCCTGTGTGTTTATTGGTGGGGCTCCAGGACTTAGGTATTGCATGAAATAAGCAATAAGTTTGAAAACCTAAATTTTGGACCTGCATCCTAAATATGGAAAATAAATGGAATTCTACACTCCTAAATTTTTTTCCTTTAAAGGAAGTGACTGTGTGCTCATTGAGAAAAGGCCTGTAAAAAATAAGTGATGCACACATTACGGGGTGGGGGGAAGCAGATTTGTTGTTGAACCCTTTTTGTTTTGCGCCGTAGCTTTGTTCTGTATTTATGATAAGATGCAGAAAATACTATGTATGATAATTTTTCAACATATCAAGACTTCTCTTCAGAAGTAGAAAAGTAGATGTGCCTTAAGAGAAATAAACATATTATAGTCTAGCTAAAAGAAATAAAGTTCCTAGGATGGGCGGGTTTATTACTGTGTGTTTGGTGTAGCTCCTGTACTAACAGATCACAGCAATTGTAATTTATGCTCCAGTAATTTCCTGCCTCTTTGAAGAAGTCTACTTTGTAATGGATTGGCAGGTGGAACCAATTATCCTTTGTCTCTTCCAATTCCAGCATAATTTCTCTTCAATGTTTAGTGTGGTTTTGGGGTTGTACTTTTTCTTTTTTAGCCTAATTTTCCTTGTTTAAGCATTCATGACTGTACTGCTTTCTACTTCTGTGATTCCAGCCTACAAAAGTGATACTTAATGTTTGATTTTACAACCAGGTGTGAGAATTTGTTCCTGAGTCTGTGTCAATTATTTTCTAGGTAATTAAATGGAAGATTGCAGTTTTTGTTTCCAAGATTGTTACTACTTTCCTGAAAAAGCTCTTGGGCATCCCATTCTCCTCACAGTGCAGTATCACATCACTACTAATTTAAATATGGAGGAAAACAAGTTTAGGCAGAATGTGTAGAACAAGTAGGCTAAAACTGACCTGTTTCTGATGAGATTGTGTTCAAAGTAGGGTTGATTATGCTTGATACAGGATTTGTAACCTGAGCAGGGACTGTTAAAAGTATCCCAGTAATCTCCTGCATCTGTGTCATGACCAAGGGTAACTAAAACTGGATGGGCAAAAGAAGGCTTCAGTCTCACAGAAAATTCCTACCCAAAGCTTCTAAAGAGAAGATATCTCAGTCACTTATTCACCCATTTTCCAAAAACATGCAGAGGATATAATAAGGATATGCAATCTTACCAAAGATTGCCCAAGTTCAGCTATGTTAAGCCCAGAGTTTAATAGATCTAAATAATTGTTTGTAAATCTAGTTTGGTAGAAGAAGCTTAATAGTTTGCGAAGCAGATTGTGATGTGGTTGCTTGCAAACAGTAAGGAAGTGGATTTTATGACCCTCACATTCTTCTAGTCTCATTTCTGACTACATTTTTCTCTTTTACTGCAGCCCAGAAGATGGTGAAATCCATCCTGAAATCTGTAGGCTATATATCCAGTTGCAGTGTTGCTTAGAAATGTACACAACAGAAATGCTGAAGTCCATATGTCTGCTAGGATCACTGCAGTTTCATCGGAAAGGTACTGTATCGCACAAATACACCGATGCCTGTCTTAGAAAAAGAGCAATCTTTTGGGGCATTTCTGGGTATTCATGAAAAACAAAATACTGTGCTGGTTTTGGCTGGGGTAGAGTTAATTTTCTTCACAGTGGCCATCATGGAGCTGTGTTTTGGATTTGCACTGGAAACAGCATTGGTAATACAGGGATGTTCGAGTCATTGCTAAAGCCATAGGAGGTCAGGGCCTTTTCTGCTCCTCACCCCACCCCACCAGCGAGGATGCTGAGGGGCCCAAGGAGCTGAGAGAGGACACAGCCAGGACAGCTGACTGCAGCTGCCCCAAGGGATGACCCAGACCACATGGCATCATGCTCTGCATATAAAGAGGGGGGAAGATGAAGGAAGATGAGGACATTCAAAGTGACGACATTTGTCTTTCCAAGTCATCGTTACACATGAGGTAGCCTTGTTTTCCCAAGGATGGCTGAACACCTGCCCCGTTGGGAGGGGTGAATAAATTCCTTGTGTTGCATTGTTTGCATGCATGGCTTTTGCTTTACTTGTTAAACTGTCTGTACCTCAGTCCAGGAGTTTTCTCACTTTCACCCTTTCAGTAGTCTTCCCCCATGCCACCAGGGGTGAGCAAGTCAGCACTACTGTGGGGCTTCATTCATGTCCAAGGTTAAACCACAACAAGCACCAAACTGTAAAATGAACTGTAAATGAACCTATATATCTATAGATAGGTTTTCAGTTACTAAAAGGGAGCCCTATTTCTGTTTATCATCATTTTTACAGGTACGTATCACTAATCTTGTCACCATTTAAAAGTCTGATTCTTTTAAAAAAGAGTAGTCCTTAAGTTTTAGCTGTCGTTAGTCAGACAAGTGGGCAAACTTAGTAATGTTATTAGACATACTTGTTGGGCAAGACATGTTACTAATAGTGTTGCTGTTACTTAGTTTCCTTATCTCATTGCTGTTTCCAGTAAATTGTTCTTATCTTAACCCATGATCTTCACCTTTTGTGCCTCAGATTCTCAGCTCCAGCCTGCTCCAAGAGAAGGAGGAGGGGGAGAGAGAGAGTGGCCTGTGGTTTGGGAGAATGGCAGTGATAGCACTAAATTGGGGAGTATCATTCCTAAAACACTACCATAGCAAAAGGTAGATAAATATGGTTCAAAAGATGCCCACCTTTATAAAAGCAAATATTAGACTTGGAAGTGAAAGACTATGTCCTCACTTCAGCAAAAATGCATCTCTCTAATAATTTCATACTCAGTTAGCTGCCTACTGAAAGCAAGATGCAGAAATGCTGATAATTTACTGAATAGTTTACTTAGTGACCCCATTGCTCAGTGATGGCAGAGGCTGATTAGGGCTGTATCTGTGCTGATTGTAACTACTCTTTCCCCAGACAGTATCTCATCAATAAAACACTAGGTAAAGACAAGGCAGCGTTCTATAATGAACTGTAATAAAGGTCTTGTAATGAACCTGTTGCATTTCTTGTCATGCTAAAAGGTCCTGTAGTGTATTTTCATATCTAGCTGTAGAATACTGCTAAAGCCACAGATATTTTTATTATAAAAGAATGGGAGATTTGTAAATGCTGAACTGAGCTTCTCAATTACTTTCTCAAGTCAAAAATAAGTCTATAAAATAGGAAGAGAGAGAATTAGCAGAGCCATTGTAGAACAGGATAATAGTAGCTGTCAAAATGAATCATCATTTTTGAGACAGATTGTGCTGTATTTCCTAGCATTGGCAACAGTTATCAAACCATCTTCTGAACTGCTGAAAGTAAATAGCTCAAAGTGACCTGAGTAACTCTGAAATGTCTGGTCTCTCCCTTGCCTCTCCTCTCATCGCCTCTGACATTAATAACTTAAACTAAACATTGAACAATTAGATGTCTAAAACTGGATAAGAGGAGTTACAGTTTAGTTCCTATCCGGCAGTACTTTGATAGACACCAGTTTCTCAACTCACCACAGAGAGAGTCATGGCAGCTATTCTGTCCTTGCCAAATAGGGTGTTTTAGATATAAACACAGTAACTTGGCTCCAAGCTTCTGTCACATTCTTTGAAAAAAAATGCATAGTAGGCAAAAACCATATGATGACAGAGATTCAAATAATTTGAATATCCAACAGACAATTGCTTTTTTTAAATTAAATACTTAGTATTGGCAACACCTAGAACTCTTGCAAGGGCATCATGCAGTGATGGAGATTCCAGTCCTGTGTTAATTGTTTTTTCACCATGAAGGTAGCTGTGCCCTAGACAGGCACCCAAAAGGGCTGTGAAATACCCGTTCATGGGGATCCTGATAGCTCAAGTAGTCCTGAGCAGTCTGATGCAAGCTGGCCCTTCTTTCAGGGGATGTTACACTAGATGACTTTGCAACCTATTTATTCTGTGTTCTGACAGAACATACTGTTTTCAAAGGAGCACTATGAACCCCATACTTTCCGTTGATTTCTTTACTTACAGAGATTGACACCTTAGTGTAGGCAAAGTGTGTAAATTTATTTCTAGGAAGGAAAGAGACAATAACTTCACTATTATAAAAGATACTGTGATGCTGCTGTATATAGGTTTTTTTACTTCTCCACCCGTTTAGTTTTTCACAGGTCTTACATCATCTGAGTGAGTTTCTTGTGTTCAAGGAGTGCTGCCCTTACAATCTTTGCTTAACCCATGAGTGTTCTTGTTGTGTCTTAAAGCTAATTTCTGAGAGTAATTTTTTTCCATTTGGATGTAGTATTTCCCTTTTGTAGCCCTCTTACCCTAGACAACTTGTTTGTTCAGTTTTTAAACCTCCCATGAGATTTCATCAATTCATGTTCTTACTCAGGAGGCAGCAGTGATTCAAGTAGAATGACATGCAGACTGTTTTTGGCAACTTACTGCTTATAAATAATAATGTGGGTATTGGTACCTTGATCAGAATTTATCAAGCAAGTCATAGAACTGATAAAACTAAGGCAGTGTGCTGATCGTGATGTTCTTTTCCCAAGAGAAGCTCAGCCAATAGGAAAGAGATGCCATACTAGGAGATTTTAAGGAAACACCACAGAAAATTTTGAAGGTTTGAGCTCTGGGTCTTTTGACTGCCTTTCACATCACATATCTTCTCATATATCCTTATCTTGCTTTTCAACTGAACAAATACTCCTTTATTTGCTATATATATATATATATATATATCAATCTTCCTGTACAGAAATTTCTTGCATGTTTGCAGTGCTTTAGAATAACTTACTGCTGTCATAGAACCTCTACTAGAAAAGAAAGATAGTATGTTATTTCCTTGAGATGTAACTGCCACAGTGGGGCCAAAAGCCATAAATATTTGCAGCTGTGTTATGCAGTAAGTAAACTGAGGTAAGTGCTCTTTAACAATTTTTTTTGTAAGATACATTTAGTACAAAAGCTCAGTGTTCAGAAGATATCATTATTCAACAGTTCAGCATTCAGAAAGTTTGCAAAGGACAGAAGAACTCATGCATGAGTATTTTTAATTCAAGTGTTTTGTAGCTACTAAGTTTTTGGCTGCCTGATCATTTATTGTATTACTTCTCCTTTCCATAATCCCAGGAGTTCTGGCTAACTAATACACATGTAAATACTTACGTGGGCATAGATCTTTCTCTAATTCTAATTGTTTAGTGTCATATATCTTACTTATTGCACACTATGAAGAAAAAATTAGTTATGTAATTATAATTGAAATGTGTGTGTCCCACCTGACATGTATAAACGCAGCAGTAAACAGTGATAGATACCTGCATAGTTATGCAAAAAAGGCAAGAATTGATTCTTACAGGAAAATCAGCACATGCTTGTGTTTCATGTAAGAAGTTAATATAATTAATGATTGTGTTTCCAGTATGTATTTTGTGATAACAATATGTATGTCCTTAAAATAGTACCTAAAAGTGATAGTTCACGTTATAAACTACAAAAATAAACCCTCAGCTCAGTGGAGTGATTTTTTAGTTTTTGGCTTTGTTTAAATGACATGCTTTTTTGAAGAGTTTTGAAGGGGAAAAGAAGGATTGTTTAATGGTTGTGCTACAATCTCAGGGTTCTATTTAAAGACTGGTAGATATGTGTTATTACTTTCATATCACTTATGCAAGAGGGATAAGATGCGAGAGTGTAGAAGAGCACACAGGTATGAAGAAACAAAATCAAGAGACTCACCCATTCTTATGTGGACACTATGAAGAAACTAAGGAATGGAACAAAAACAGCCATGGAAGGAGGATAACACAAATTCTACCACAAAATTGTTTTTCCTGTTGCATTTTCTTTAATAATAGTATTTCCAGTGAGACAATCTCCCAAGTTCTGCAGGTCCCAAGTGTAAGTGAAGAATTAAATTCATCAGGCTGTTAGCTGTATTTTGTTGAGTACCTTTTTTACTTCCTACACAATTCTTTCCCATTCCCCTTTCTAGGTTTTCCTGCCCATGTACTTTAACTGTGATATATAGCTTGTGCATTTAACCTTAATTGCCAGCTTAGAAACCTGATATAAACACTGCTCTCTTTCAAGAGAGGGATTCTCTCAGCTTTGTTAGACTGGTGTTCCCCTCAAAGATCTCTAGTTCCTCTGCAGTGAAATCTGACTAGCACTGAGAGTGCTTTTTTGTCTTTCCATTTTTTTAATTCATCACACTTTCTGTGCGAATTAGGTGATGACTAAGAGAAGGTGCTAAGGTTGCATGACGGAAGCAAACACAGAGATCACCATAGAAGCAGTAAAAGGGCCACAATAGGTGAGATACATAAAGACAGAATGATGTATGTAACCTTACTGAACTGACAATTTTCTGTCCTCTTATTTATCATCACTCAAGTTTGATCCTCAGCATTATTTAACTAAATTGATTCAATTTCATATCAAAAGCATTTTCTGCTTCTTAAAGTTAAAAAAAAAAAAAGCTGGTGAGAAATGGAAGAATACATCATTGCAACTAAAATTATTAAAAATCTTTCCACTGACTAAATTGAAAGTAAAATTTAGGGTTCATACCCATTTTTTGAAGTGTCTATGAGAGAAGATATCCTTACCAGCCACTGTAAGGATGAAAAGATTTTAAAGCTTTGTTTCCCTATAGGCTGTGACCATGGTAGAAATGTTAAGCCTGAGTCACACATTATTCAGGCAAAACCTTTATTATTAGCTGACTCTTTAACTGCTTTCAAGGGACTGAGCAAATGATCTGAAATTCAAGAAAGGCTTCATGAATTGCTCACAATACAACAGAATTACTGCTAAAGAGCTTTTTCCAGTTGAAAAGAGATCTGTGTCATTCATTCTGCCCGATCTGCAAGAGCTTGTATTTGTGCTGACAGAAAGAACATTAAGATCTCTGGTTCTGTTCTCATGCTGAGAAAAAGAACCTTTACTATTATTTCATCTAGTGCTGTTACTGTCTCCATTGAAACACCTTTCATGTCCCTGAAGGATGCATCTCTTCAGCATGTCACCAAAGGCTAGGTCAGGGTTCCACCATAACACTTAAAAATAATGGAACAATCCACTAATACCCTGTTTCATGAGTAACACCTTGTGGTATCAGTGGCAAATTAGATGGTTTACCTGAAACCTTGTGAAAAAGTAATATGTGAGATATTACTAACATTATGTTTTGTTATGTTTGTGATGGGAAAAATAATGAAGCTTATATGACTGTACAATGTATCATATGAATCACCTTAAAGTAACAGCATAAGCTGCAGTTAAGACAAGAAAAAATTGAGTTAAACCTACAGGGTGATAGAGAGTAAAACATGTAAGCTGTAAGGCAGGCTTAGTCTGCTATTCCACAGCTGAGTCATCTTTCATAACAGCTTGTAACCAACAGAAAGGTCTTGGTCTCTTTCTCTGTCTCCCCTCCCTTATGATGCCTTCACTTCTTCCTCCTTTCCACTGCTTTTGGAAAAGGAGTGATATGATTCTCCTTCTCTGGAACTTGCTCCTGGACAGGCAGGGTTTTTGACTGACCTTACTTAAACCACTTAACAGAAAACATCACATTTAGGTTTTCCTTTTGTTGGGGTAATCTATCATTTCGGTGGCTGAAGTGGATCACGGAAGAATTTGGCAAAGCACAGGTTAGTGGATGCCAGTAAACAGCAAAGAAAGGACACAGGAGATTCTTTTGTAGAGGCTAAACTTGTTAGGTCAGGTCATGCACTCTCTAGGATTCATTTAGGTACTGTGGGCTTCCTACTGGCTTCAAAGAGCATTAAAACATAAAGCAAGTATCTTTTGTAGCATAAGCAACATCTAGTTAGAGATAGGTAGCTAAGAATAGCTTTTTGACCTGTCTGATAGTAGGGATATGTATTTGTGATGTGGAGGAGCAGTATACCATGGTCTGCAGTCTTGGTCTCTAGTGGCCCAGGAAAATGGGCTGAATGACTGCTGCTCTGTTAGTTGGTCTTGTTCCTCATGTACTTTGTCAGACCTTACAGGAACTACTCGGATTTGTCCTGATGTCAAAATTTTTCCAGTTGCAAAAATTACAAAATGAAAAAACATTTCCTACTCAACTTTGCATACTACTGGTTTAAATGTTGACATTTGTCTGGGATGCACTCCAGTATGATATTTTCTTCTGTATTTGGTGCCAGAATTGTACTTGCCACTACAGAAAAAGAAGGCCATCGGGTAGTCCAAAGGAGATTTAAGATTTACCAAAATATTCTACCAGTGGTTAACTCTCTTGCATGCTCCATTATCATGATCCAATCCTTTAGCCCATTCTCTTCCTCACAAAAGCCCCAGCAGATCCGTCATGAAGCCCTCCCTTCAATTTCAACACTATATTTAATTTTTATACATGGAGCATGAATTAGGTAGGTGTCAAGACAGAAATTTGGAATGTAACGCATTTGGGTTGTGGGTGGTGGCAGATTTATATTGCTGCTAAATCATAAAGTACAAAAATTCACATTTTTGTCCTGTGTTTTCCCCCAGTATTGCTGTAGTACTCAGAGACATGGATTGCAGTTCTTGCAGTTCTTTAATGTCAGAGTTTTGAAGCTGTTTCCAGAAATTGTGTTGCAGTTTCCTCACTTATTTTGTTCTGTCTTCTGGCTTTTATTTTGTGTTCCATGAGAGCCACTGGAGTCTATTGAACCCTTTCAAACTGGTAAGAGTAACATGTGGCAGCATTCTGATTTGTAGCTTGGGGTCTGCTCTGCTTCTGAACAGTTCTTACTCAGAGTTTGCACTTAAGCAGTCTTTTTCTCCATTTGCATTGTGCATGGTCAAGTTCAAAGCATCAATTAGATAATTTGAGTATCCTTTTTAATCAGTAAATAATAGGGATACATGTTTTGTTTAAATATTTTAAAGGAAAAGAACCTTGTGGCCCACCCAAGATCTTAGATACTAAAGTGGAGGAAAATTCTGAAGTACCTATTTTAGAAGACACGTCATTATCACCAACAGATATCCAACAGCATCTATGGCAGGTTTCCACAGATATTGAAAACACTGAAAGGTATGTGTAGCACTTCATTCCTAAACAAACAAATTTCTTTCTAGGATTTATTTAGTCTTCTTTTATTTTGACAGCCAGTGTTGTTACTATGAAAATTCTAAGTAAATTAAATAACCTGTTAACTTCTCTGGTACAATTTAACAGAGTTTCTGATTTTCTGAAATATGCCAGACTCCAGTTCTGCTTTTCAAAATCAAAAACACAGAATCTAATTAATTTCAGTTAGTTCTGCTCATAGTTTTAAATTTTGAAGTTTTAGGAGGGGAGGGGAATGTTGTAGTAGTATTATCTTACCCTCTTAACTATGCGATTAGAAGACAAAAATGAGACCCTTTACTAGAGAGAGCAATTCTGATGGCCAACATTTCTTTGCAAAAAGTCCTATTTTGAGGCTTTGTATATTAAATTGCTGCTGAGATTTGAATTGTTAATCGTGCTTATTTACATAAAGCCAAGTTCTCTTCTACTGGGCCATAATGTGGAGAATAAACAGAGCAATTTTTTACTAATCATGCTGCTGCATTTCTGAGAATCATTTTATGTGTAGATGAATGAAGCAAGACTATTGGTTTTAAATCCTGAAAGCATTAAGGCATTACAAGCCTGTAGGTCTGCCATCTATGTGTAAAACACAAACGATTTGGAAACTTCTGGCCTCTTTCAAAACATATCAAAATGCATTTTGCTTTTGGAGATGATGTGTTGTTATGATATTTTACATCATCTGCCTTTCAGAAAATCTAATGCCAGAGTCCTCCCAAGGCAGGTGAGAGTGACAGCCCTGTTTCTAAAATTTTCATTTAATGTGCAGTGTTGAGTATCATGGGTTAGTTGCATGTGTTACAATTTTCTTCTGAACAGTGAAACACTTTCATGGCAAAGTCTACAAAATGCTTATAAGGGGTATGAAGATGATATTAGTACTAGATAATATTAATTTTAAGATATATTGTGTGTTTTGCCACTAGGATCACATTGTGCCCACAAAGGCTTTTAATATGAAATATTCAAGTGCCAGAATAGGTCATAAATTTGAACCAGGAAAGGTTAGTATCAGACTTTTGTGAAAGTGCTCTCCTGTCTTCTGATACATATATGTAAACCAAATGCTTACTCATTAGATTTTTGTATTTATTGCTCCACTGTTTCAGCATATAAAGCTATATTATGAGCCACTCCCCTTAGAGTCTTCAACTGTTGTTCCATTGTATCTTTTTTAACTGTTGTATCCACAGAGATATGAGAGAAATGAAAAACCTTTTAAGTAAACTCAGGGAGACTATGCCTTTACCATTGAAAAATCAAGGTAGGTTTTGATTTTTTTTTAATTTAATAAAATTTAAAATAATTGAAGGGTTTTCCTTCCTTTATGTGCAAAAAAATTTCTAGGATTCTTTAATGGAAACTACAAAAAGAAAAATCTAGGCAAAATCTCTTCCCTGCTAATTCAGTGGAGCCAGAATCTAGTGTGTGATTGGCCTCTTGAGTGTCACATGAAGAATTCTGGAATTTATAGATATAGTATCTATAGATAAAATAATAGACTTTTCCTGGTGGTACAAAGGCAGAAACACAACTACTTCCCAGTGTCTGGAGTCCTTCTTAAAGGCAGTGAAGGTGCAAATTGGCACAGATTATGACAGGGATCCTTCTGAGTGATGTGGTTTGTTTCACCCCTACAAGGCTTGTAGCTTCTGTGACCTGACACTGACTCTCTGCAGAAAAACCTCTTGCCTTGAGTTTGCCACCGGGCTGCTCTTCCCACAGACAGCTATCAGGCACCCCATAGAAATGCACAAGTGGGCAGGATCTCCATCCTATCCACGTATTTAGCAATGGGCCTTCATTTTGTTGGCATGTTAAATACTCCACATCTACAGGCACTCTCTTTGTTCGTGAGAACAGCATTTTAAAAATAATATTTTTTCTTTTTGATTTCTTCTTGATAATGGGTGTTCCTTAAATGTGATGCAGTCTTTGCAGAGTAGCAGCTGATGAAATGTACTGAATGTGTCCTAGATCTCATCCCAGGTAACTAAGCAGCCTAGCATTCATCATAATATGCTAAGAGATGAATATAGAATGATTATATTCATTATACAAGTAAGATTTCATGGCAGGATAGCTTGATTGAAAACTATGTTGAAAGAAAAAGGGAATCACTTGTGATACAGATGTACCATTGTAAAGATTGGAAGAGTGATAAAAATTATAGGCTTAGTCTAGAAGAAAAAAGTGTGCTGGAAATAAGGAAGGGAAAGACAATTTGGAGGGATGTAATGCATAGAGAGTGAATTCAGAACAGAGATCAAGGCATACAGAATTCTTCTTTATTGTCTGGTGTCTACACTGTCCTTCAACACTGACCAGAAAATCCCTGATCCTCTGTGCAGCAGGATAGGAAGCATCCCTTAGTTTTAACACTCTGAGATGTGCCCCAGGATAAAGTAAAAATAATTATTATGGAGATCCTGTTAGTTGATTAATTAGTATTATAAGACTCTCAAATGCAAAATTCAGATTATTATTTGCTCTGTGGGATCTATCACATTACAGAAAGGGTTGTCAAGCATTGGAATGAATGCCCAGGGAGGTGGTGGGGGTGTTCAGGAAAGGACTGGACCTGGCACTTCATGCCATGGTCTGGTCGGTGTGGTGCTGTGGACTTAGACGCCTTTGGCAACATAAATCATTCTGTGATTCTGTGATCACGTAGGTGCTGCTAGGACACATAAATGATACTTTCTATTTTCTCATATTTTTCATATGTGTACATGCTGATGTTCAAATGTGGGGTTTTTCATCACAGATGATAGCAGCCTCCTAAACTTGACTCCGTATCCACTGGTAAGAAGACGGAAGCGAAGATTCTTTGGATTGTGTTGTCTTGTCTCGAGTTAGAAGATTTAAGCACAGAAGCACCAAGGAAACCATGACTTTGATTAAACCACTATTATTCGACCACTGAAAAGATGAAAGTGGCTAATCTTGATTATAAAGTATATTTTCTACACTAGGCTATTCATTTTTGTCTTCTGCTCCATCCCCCTCTTCAAATAAGGGTTTTAATACTTTCAAATTATGGTGGTCAAAAAATGGCTGTGGAATAGATCTAGCGTATTTAAATCTTTTAAAAGTATCTTTTGCATGCTTACTTTCAGTTACTCAAAGAAGATACATGAATTATGGTTCATAGATAATTTTAGAGGGTTTTTTTAATTGTTTGAGCTGCAGGTTAAAGTTTGTGCGTAGTACAGTACTCTTACAAGTATCATATTAAAAACATACTCTTAACAGTTTTTAAGCATAGGAGAACATTTGATCATTCTCTCACAGTCTTTAAGCTTAGAAAGCTATTTAAGAGCAAAACTATTAAAGTTCAAAGGCATTCAAACAATATTGTAACAGAATTTGTACAAAATCTCCAGTTGCTTTTTTGTGCTGTCATTTATATTTAGTCTTCCACTGTATCTCAACTTCAAAGCTTTATAGAAAAATATCTTAATTTATGATACAAAAACCATATATGAAAATAGTTAGGAGTTGTAAATACAGAGAAATCATAATATCTACAAACTGTACAATACCTAGAAGCAACAGATTTCCTTTTAAGCCAATAGTATATCTAAAAGCTTTTGGAAAAAATAAATAATTTATTAAAAGAAGATGTATTAAAATAAACAGTGTAAAACACAACGCCAACACATTTTGTTGCCAGTAGAATTCAAAGCATGGTGTCTGCATATCAGTAAGTATTGATCTCAAAAGGCATGCCAGAATTATCTCAGACTGTAAGATATTAAACGTTTTACATTGTTAATAAAGTTTTTTATTTAAGTTAAATGTTGTCTTGTTTCTAGTTGTATTGCCAGACTATGTATTTTTTTCCTAATTTTGTTGTCAGAGTACTATGCAAATTTGTGACAATATTTCCATTACAACAAGTATGTTTTCAAAGAGATTAAAAAAAATATGCTTGACTGAATTCTTTAAATACCACAAAAAAAAGTAACTTGAATGTGTTTGAAGGTTTCAGATCATGAACTGTTCTTAAGTATACATATTCCTAAGCATCTGAAATTAGGAGATCCCTGCACACACAGGACTGTGTGCTTGTGAGAGCAAACAGCATTTTTTAAGAGGAATGGAATCGAAGTCCACAGCACAATGTTTTTTCTGAGTTAATTCTTTAAATTTTCTGCACATTTCTCATGAACCTTGCGCTCACTAATCAGAGCTGCTCACTAATCAGTGCTGTCCCTAACAAGCAGCACTGACATGTTTTCATTAGAAGTCTCAAAGCGGTAGACTCACTCTGTGACTCCATCCCCACAGATACACTAGGTTTTGCAACTGTTAAAACTTTGGAAAAACAACAACTGGTGTCTAATGGCTAATAAAAATACTGCTTGCAAAGCTGATCAGTAGTTAAAATTAACCAATTAATTTTTGTTCAGTGTAAGTGAAAAAGACATTAATGCCAAAAAAATGTATGAATTCAAGACTGAATCTACAGTGAAAGAGGGAGTAAGGAGGGAAAGTAAATTGCACACAAGATTTCTTTAAAAGTCCTGTTTTATTGGTACACAGAGAATCAGATGGGCAGATAAAGCAGTGACCTTCTCTAATTCATTACCTGCCAACATACCATCACAAGGAATTTCATATACCAAGTGTTTTAACCACAGTTATTGCAATGGAATATACATTAGTAAGACAAATGTATAAACATTTTAATTAATATAATTAAGCTTTGGACATCAGTCATACCACGAGTTCCCTAACTTCAGCACATTCCGTGATAGATTTGGATCTGCTGTCTTCAAAGCCCTTGGAGATTGCAGTATATTGAGGTGTACAGTAATACACATCCTTGTACCTTTTATTATTCTGGAAACTTTCAGCAGTGTTTCTTCCTTCTCAACTAAAGACTACTGAAATTGCAGTCTTTGTTCATTTTGAAGCCTTTCTGTAATTCTAAGCAATCTAGCATCTTACCTAAAGCCCTTTATTAGCCTTTAGTATTACACTTCCTACTAATCCTAATTGGACACATGCTGTAATTCCCAAGCTTTATGGCCGCTTAAGGAATGTTGGTGCTCAAGGGTGAATGGAAGTTATCTTAACAGATATGAATCAAGTCCTGGTAAGTATCTGAATTGAAGATGTGTCAAGGGATAAATTGGTTTACTTAGGAATGCGGTGGATTATCTTTTACTAATTCAAAAGGGAGCAAGAAAACTTTTTAAGTGCCAGAACATGATGTCAGTGAAAGAAAGATAAAAGTTAGTGATATTACTACATTTTAGTTTAATGGAATACAGCAATGTAGGATCAAAGTTTAAAAGTTCCCTCAATGAAATGATAAACAAATTATACAGAGATTATTTAGAACCATTATTTAATTTCCAAGTACTTAGAAATACCCACAATAAACTCCCAAATACATGGAAACAAGCAATTCAGGGAGAAGACCGAGGAAAACTGCACTTGCTTTCTAAATTCTGCTTGGAGTTTGAACATTTCTGTTGAGCATTATGAATTAAAGGCACCGTAATTCTTTGGCAGGATAGGAAGCAAGTAAAAATTCCTCCCACTAAATATGTCAAGTTTTATCAACTCTTTTTTTACTAAAGCTCTGCAGCTCCAGCTTTTCAAAACCAGATCCTTTATAGCCACCTTCCACTGATTTTCACAGGTATTTCATGTCAAAAAACACCAATTTAAGAAACACCTATGTACACTGTAAAGTAAATTTTTCAGAGTAGAATCAAAATACAAGCCTTTGGCAGTAGACAGCACACTAACACATGCTGCAGGTTGCATGTTGACTTTCCCAAATTGAGAAGTTACCGTGCAAAATCTGCATGTTAACTTAAATAATGGGTCCATGTATATCCAATACAACTTTAAAAATCTGTGTCAGAGAATGGGAGAAATACAATAACCAACTTCTATCCCATCTGTGGAATAAATATACAGTGGAGCATTAGATGCCTATTGGTCTTATGTCTGTGTAATGGTGAAATTCCTTATTACCTCTGTAGGAGGTATCCTACCTATCGTCCAGCTTTGTGGACAAGAGGCAAGAGAAGCTAAAGAAACGTCTAGTTCTGCTCATACTTAATCATAAGTTACTCTAGTCAATGAAGAGACTTGTAGCATTATTTTGGGAAGTTTGTGGTCCTGTTGAAGGTACTGACTGACATGCAGGAAATTTACCCTGTACCAGCAGAACCAACCTTTTCTGCTTCAAAAAGAACTGAGGCTAAATACAGGTGGGCAGGACATTTTATAGGGATCATGATGTGGCATAAATTGTAACAATGATTTTTAACTGTTCTACAGCTGAATAATTCATCTCAAACTCAAAACTCTTTTCTCTGAGACTGTATTTTCTTGTAGCAGTGTGATAGTTTGGATTGCGCTTCCTGTACGGGCCACCAATATATGTGATAGTTTCACGTTTGCTAAATTTTGTTTACCAAATGTGAGACACGATTTTTGGGAGAAAAAGGTAAAACAGGCCCAACTTAAAGGTAAACAGTTTGTTAACACACACACTAAAGGAAGAAAAGGAAAGTAAAAACAGAGATGAAAACCTTCAAAACCCCTCTCTTCTTCTTCACAAACTTCAGTCTTTACAAACAATGTAAAGAGGCAAAAATCAGAACTCCAGGACAGTACCACTTGTAAAATAGTCATCATTCAGTCTTTCAGAGAGAGAAGTCTCTCCTGTTGTTTTGGTAACTTTACACAAGAGAAACAGTCTGCCTGTGGCTCTAACTCACACAACAGCAGCCCGCCCAGGACATTCGGCAATTGTGGAACCTCCCATATCCACGTAGCCTTTCCCATGACCACGCATATGGGTCATAGACTCACAGATTGGGTGGCACCTTGAAAAAAACCCATAAAGAACTTCGAAGGCAAAGAGTTCCTTATCTCAGAGAGCAGAGAGGTCTCCTCACTTCTTCACTTGCAAAGGGCTTCTCATCTCTCTCTGTTCAAGCCTCTCATGGCATCACAAAGTGACAACTTCTACTTCAATATCCACACAGTAAATCAGATACCTTTGTTTTAAAACCCACGAATCATCTCCCCAATGTGTATTGTCCACGATTTAAAGGCATCACAGTC
The DNA here is from genome assembly GCA_013400435.1 of Pycnonotus jocosus. NCBI lineage: Eukaryota > Metazoa > Chordata > Aves > Passeriformes > Pycnonotidae > Pycnonotus > Pycnonotus jocosus. The sequence continues at coordinate 46,874 of VWYP01032559.1, read as the reverse complement.
TGTCACTGAAAACTTCCAGGAGATTTCAGCCTAAGACAACTCGTCATTTTTCCCACTTAAAAAGTCACTCTTCATTCACTGACTTAGATATCTTCATACTGTCCCTTTACGTATCTCTAATTTGGCTTTTTCTCTCATCTCAGAGGAGGGTTAAGAAAAGTCTCAATCTGTGTCAGGAGAGAGTTAAAGCTTGCCCGGGCCTGTGGTGGTCACCGGGTCTCTGCCGGGCGCGGGAGCTGCAAAGCTCTGAAAGCTCTNAGCCCAGCAGCAGCCCTGCCCCTCTCCCCGCCCGCAGAGGGAGGAAAAGGGCCTGCCCAGCCGCAGCCCAGCAGCAGCCCTGCCCCTCTCCCCGCCCGCAGAGGGAGGAAAAGGGCCTGCCCAGCAGCAGCCCAGCAGCAGCCCTGCCCCTCTCCCCGCCGGCAGAGGGGAGGAGAAGGGGCTCAGCCGGCCGGGCCGCCCCACCTCACGGGCAGCGGCTCCCGGAGGATCCAGCCGAGCCCAGCCCGGCCACCCTACGGTGTTTCCTACTGCCAGCCGGAAAACGGAGACAGCCTCAAATGCGGGCTGAGATTTTATATGGGTATTGCCAAAAATCGCATTCTGTTTCCTGAGTGGTCAAGCCACATGCCAATTAGAAAAACTGACTCCTGATAGATTCTTGTCTCTTTCTAAATAAAATGCAAGGTCCTGGCAGGGAAAGAAACTCCACACTCCTCTTCAACTAAAAACTCCACAACAAGCGGTTTTACAAAAATAGTCCTAGCCATGTTTCAAGAGGTATGCCTTTACTCCTTTATTGGTCGTTGTATCCTCTAATGTGGGTACACATTTTCTGTTTGGGTTTTTGGTTTTTTTTCAACTTAGGCTGTTCCCAGTAAATGCATAATCTGCTGTCCCAATCTAGCCTCATGTTGCCAGTCTTAGGCATTTTCCTGCCTGAACTAACTTGGCCTTGAACTACAAGTCTCCACCTGCCCACCACTTTGAGCCTTTACCTTATTTTGTGTCATCTGTAAAATTTCTTGAAGTGGTATTCTTCTCACTTCCATTTTTATAAAATGTATTACCAGTAGTAATGGGAATTCTGGTGTCCAAGAGAGCACCTGTTTCTGTTTGTCCAGTCTGTTGCTGTCTAAGGCAAACATTCCTTCATTTGAGCCATTATATGTACTCAGCCCCCTCTTCCCTAAGTTATTTCTAGCTCTTCTGGAAAGATCTTTGATGAAAACAAAGTTTCTGCCAATTTTCAGCCTAAATCTATTCCTGGACAATTAATAAGATACACAATGTGTTTCTTACAGGTCAGCTTTATTCTTTGTTAAAATTCTCTGATGGTTAAAATTCTGCCAGGATATTTCATAGACTATTATACTAGGTTAAAGCCTCAGGAAAATATACAGTACAGATAAAAAAGGATTAATCACTCCTTCACAGTACACTTTCACAGTGAGACAAATATTCAGCTTACACAGAAAACTGTAAATAACTGAGGACATGTTGCTGAAGTTTAAATGGATTCTACAAAACAATCTTTTTTAGACTTTTCTCATTTATTGCTATTATTTAAACTATAATGTTGCTTTTCTAGATAAACCTGTTCTTCTGGTCTTCTTTCTGAAATAATTTTTCCTTCCCCCCCTCCCCAACCCCGTAATCTCTTTGGTTTCTTTATTCTTGTACCTCTTTTGTTTTTTGCTACCACTACCACCTCATCTCATGTTCTTAACACCTAAATTCATCTTCATGGATGGTGATAGAAGAATTTCTTGTGAACAGTGTAAATGTTCTCGCATTTTTACTACAGAAGCATTTTTGACATATTTTTCTCTATTCACCCTTGTTATTATTTGTAGTGATTTGCATCTTAGAATTTCTATTAATGCTTTTCTCAGGTGTTACTGCCTTGGGGCAGAGGCATTGCAGTAAGAGGCACCAAGGGTGTGTTTGCCCAAGAGAGAAGGTGATGTGTGGTGATTTTCACAAGGTAAGGAGAGGTTGGCTGCCTGGGACATGGCAATGTCAGAAATACCTTTTAACAGCTTCACCACTGGCTCTACTGTGGAGACTTCAGAGCGCAACTGAACCATCAGTTGAGTGAAAGAGTTTGGGATGTTTGACATTCTGTTTTGCATACACAGAGACTGTGTCCTTTTTTGACTGGGCAGAGAGATGATGTGAGGAATTGCAAAAGATGATCTTCTAAAAATACATGCCAGGAGTTCCTAGAACTGATTGTTACATGAAGCAGATAACAAGCACCATGTCAGATTCGTTACTCATGATACTTTTCAGAGGGACCAGCAGCTATGACATTCTTTCCTGTTGTCAACTACAAAAGCACTGAGTAAATACAGAGTTCAATATGCATTATCTCAGCAGATTTCATGTCCTTAAAGAACAAACCTGTAAATGTTACTCAGTCCATTCTAAGTTCACAGCTAGATGCTGCATTTTTTTTCTACCCATAATTGCCTTGTTGAAATTCTGAGCTATAATTCTTCATTATGACTTATTTTTGAACAGAAAAGGAAACCAAAATGTTCCAGCTGTAGAGCTGTATAATAATACTGTATCACAAAGAGTTTATTTTTCTTTTTGTTCTACCTCTTGGGTACCTATGGCTAAGTTTTGTTTGTCCATCAATTACACTCCCTTGCAGAGTGGACAAGAACGAACACATAGCATTGAAGAGAGCTCAGAATACAACAGAGGAAGTATCTGACTGAACTGCAGGGGATATTCAGGAAAGAGTCCTGTAAACAATGCAAGTTGATAATACAAAGTTGATGACAAAATCTTTAAAGTAATATTCATACAAATTTCAACTGTAGTGGTAACACTTGCCTTTTTGCCCAATCTGGAAATGAAACTCAAGATAATTTTATTAAGGAGGTAATACAAGAGGGGATCTTTAAATGAAGGCCTTTAGGAGCAGTTATAGAAAGCTGTCCAAAAAAGCCAACCCCCAGGAGTGAGTATGTTTTTATAGGTTTTAGGAAATTAGCATAACTGATAAAAAGCACTAATTAGGAGGACAAGTGATGATCCAATTCCTCCCCCCCTGCCCCCTGTCTGGAGCCCCCTTCAGCACTAGTTGTACTTAGTCCATGAAAATGTATCTCAAAGGGTTCCCAGGAAGAACCAAGACAGTACAGAGCTTGAAGCTCTGGAATTTCTTTTGTCTTTCTGCTTAGGGAAAGTACTGGGAAAGCTAGCTACTAATACAATAGGTATTGTAGAGTTACAAATATGTGTGAAGAATATGGAGAACATAGAAAAAAAAAAGTAAAACCCAAATGGCATCAACACAGGAAACTATTAAATTGCAATCAGTGATGTACACATCCCTTTCTTCACACTGCAAAATGATGCTAGTAGCAGGTAAAAGACTTCAAAAGTTTAAAATAACGAAGACAGCAAGTATATTGTTAAAATGCCTCTAAAGACCATGAAAACTACTACATGCATTGAAGTATAATTTTGGCAGAATCCAAAGAGAAAAATACTGAATTGCTGTTAAACCGTCCTAATCTGATACATATTCAAATTAGGGTAATACATGTTATACAAAATTATTTGTGTTCAAAGTAGCTTTCAATTACTCCAGGTACATTGAAAAAATGTATATGCTCTGAACTGTGAAAGAGATTGAAGGGTTTTCCTTTGTGTTTCACAAGTTGCAGATTGCTGAAGCTGTGATTTTTGTGCTGTGAATGTATTTCCTCTGGCTATTTATGAAACAAGAGCTTCAGTTTCAATTCAGTGAGTCCTGGCTTTGGTGTATTTTACAGCAGTTTGTTTCCCAGGTTAGCAGCTCGATTGCCAGTGTGCACATTTTTCTCCCACTACCTGGGAAAGATGACTGAAGGAAACACCTAAGTATCTGCCTTTGTTTCCTGGTGCCTATTGACAGAGACTGATTTGCATTCCAGAGTTTATTGTAAGGCATATGGAGGTTGTTGACTCTTGCGTTTGGCATGCCCACCCCACATACTACTCACATGTTTTATTCTTGTCTTTCTTTCTGGAAATAGGCTTTTCATTCTGTAACTGAGATAAGCTGACAGGGAATGGCACTCCGTTTGTACTGGCATCACCTTTGTATTGCAAGTGCTTTGGAGCCTGCAGAGTAGCAGGGACACAATCACTATTTGGGGCCTGTACGACAGCAGCAGTTACGCCAGGGTTAGCCTTCAAAAGTGTGATTCATGCAAACTGAACTAATAACAATTGACAGGAATGAAGAAATAGCTAAAGTTTAATACTAGAAGTCTTGTTTTGATATCCAAACCTTTACATCTATGTCAAAGATGACATGGCCATAACAATAAAAGAAAAAATCCAAGGAAAAAAGACTTTAAAAACTGAGAGCGTTTGTTTGCTTCTTGTTTATTTTCAGTGATCCTGCCAAAAGAATGTGTAATTACATTTCACAGTCTATGACTAGATCAATTTTAGAAGATAATTTTAAAGGATCAATCTTTTTTAGCTGCTCATTGCTCATTTTCCCCTCTCAAGACCTGAAGACTGAATCATATTTGCACTTACTGATTAATGTATGTAACCAGAAAGTGTTGCTTAAAATATACATTTATTTAAAGGGTAATAGAAAATCGCACTTGAATTTCCAAATTTCATGTAGTCATTCTGACATAGAGCGTATTTAAGTCTGTAACTTTCTACACAAAGGGTTGCAAACTGAAATTTACAACATCCTACTGTAAAGAATTACAAACACAATCACAACTGAACTAAAACTAAGAGTGAAGAAATAGTTGCATGGTTTAGTACTAATAAACTTGAAACAGAAAAGAAGATTTTTTTCATAGATGGTCCATCCAGTAATTTGAAGCACTGATGTATGCATATAGATTTCTCAAAAAAAATATATATCCCATTTTATAACAGCATTGCAAAGCATAAATTAACTTGCTGTGAAAGGAAAATCATCTTCTCTGCAGAAGCAAATACAAAAATAGATCAGCATGTCAGTCACTGCTCGAACTGTCTGAACTGTTGGAAGATGAACTTTTTTCCTTCCTTCTCTTCTTTTTCTCCTTTTTATGATGCTTTCCTTTCTTAGATTTATGCTTTTTCCCCTTTTCCTTTTCTTTTTTGTGTGATTTTTGTTTTTTTGACTTTGGCTCATCCTCTTCTGCTGAACTTGATGAGGAAGATCTAGTAAAAAAAATGCAGATCAGTATGTAATTAAAGAAGAAAAATGACACAATAATAATTTAGGTGTCAGTATTTTTATAATGTCACAAGTTCAATTTGGTGTAGAATTTGTATAGCAGCATCCACTGGAAAGTTTACAATATCTGAGTCTGCATGTTTGACTTAAATAATGACTTTCCTAATAAGACTTTCATGCCAGAAAAGCAGTATGTTTATAATACAGATTAAAAAATAATGGAATAGGCAAGTTGTGTGGGTTTTCACTCTTTGAGAAAAGAAAGACCAAGAGTACAGGTCATCAAAAAATAAAGTATGACAACAAGATAGAGCTTCTGTTTCTAAAATACCACATGATCAGTAACAATGCTAATTAATGCCTTCAGATACATGTCCCTGATGCAAAAATCTAAGAGAAACAGTTACAAAAAATTTTTATGTGCTTGCAGCTCCTACTGTTGGTATCTAGCCAGCAGTGATAAGTGATTACACACATAAAAGAACTATGAGGACAATAAAAGTCATTAAATATTCATGAATAGTAAAGAGGACAGTTTTGTGCTAATGCTTACTTGATTAACTATTACTTGAATGTAAAGAAAACCAACAACCAGACTGACTCTTTTCTGTTCTACTTGTTCACAAGCATAAGAGTTGTCTTCAAAAGTGGAAGTTTGAGCTACACAATGTAAATAAGGAAAATTGCAAATACAACAGGTATTAAATCCTGTTTCTTTATTTCTGAGGCACATCTTGTGGTCTCCAAATACTTTTTAGAGTTTATACCTTCCAGTGCAGTTCCTGGCATGTTGTATTATTGATTTTCCTAATGATGAAATATTAGTCTCACCTATAGTCTCACTTAAAAAAAAGAAAAGAAAAAAAAAAAACCCAAAACCCAAGTCAGTCCACAGGCCAGAACTCAGATTCACACTACATTTGAATATTATGACATTTTCCTCTGAAACTGGAGTAACACTTTTCTTTGGCTTCTACGTTAACAGGTACACTAAAACTCAACACCTGTTCCATGTTACAGAGGTTTCCCTTTTGATAACTGTGAGTTACTCACGGCACATGTGTGTGCTGCAGGTGCCTGCACACATCCATGTGTGCACACAAAGAACCCTACAGTCTCTGAACCTCAGAGAGCCTTCTCCATCCTGGTTAGGCTGGGGACCAACTCCACAATCCTCCTGACTTGTTCTTTTCCCGTCACAGCTTGCCTAGTGCTCCACAGTCAGGGGGAGTTCTGCTTTCTCTGATCTGCAGACCTGCAGCTTGCTAGAGCTTTCAAGACTCCTCTGATCCTAACTCCACAAGTTAAAATGCCTGTGACTCCACCACTAATCTAAGAACATATACCCTACCACTATTTTACCATTGCCTTACCATTAATCAGTTCTCACTTGAAAACAGAAAAATTTTCAAACAGAAGATATACTTGCAAATAAAGTTGCATCAATAGAAGCAATATTGCCTGAGAAAACACAAGGATATCAAAAATATTTCTAAAGCTGTGTTTTGAAATGGAAAGAGGTGTGTGAAGGTTACCTTTTCCTTGGTCTTTTTAATTTTGTTTTCTCTTTGCTTTTTCTTTTTTGTTTCTTTTTTTCTTCCTCTTCATTTACATCTATGGGTAGAAAGTTAAAGTTTATAAAACACACGTCTGAATTAAGATCAGCATTAAAAGAGTAGCTTTAATAGCAATGTCAAGTTATTACAAAATTCTTGTTAAAAGGCTTTCTTTTCCTTTCCCCAAATTCTGGTTAGTATTGCAATTTCAGAATTATATTGGAGAAGCAACAGGACTTTTACACACAACCTACATTGTATTGACATTGATCTAACCACTAAGAATGAAGGCCTGTAAAATGTAGCAAAAAGACCTTTTCCAACATGTTTACATCAGATTCAGGTTTTCATATCTGTTCTTCTGCATTTTAACAGTTTCAATATTTAACATACTATTGTCCAAGTCTGAAAACTAGAACAAATAACAAAAATAATACTCTGTTAGGCTTCCCTGAGTTACTTTCACACATCCCTATTTCATACTTCACAAACAGCAATGAGTTAATTGTCAATGTGCTGCCTACAGAGAGTCACCTCTCATCTGGCAGAAGAGTCACCTCTCATCTGGTAGTGTCTGCCTCCTGCCCTAATGCTCTACAGTGTGGTATAGTAACTTCATATTTCACTTAAAACCAATGTTTTTATGACATAGATGAAATTTCTGATGTTAGATTTTTCTATACCAGTTCAAAAAGCCCTTTTGAACTCTCCGAAATGCAAATCCATCACATAAATACACATTCAGCTACTAGGAAAATACAATTTATCCTTAAAAAAGAGAGCCAATTTTGAGTACTTCATCTTATTACTATGACCCTTTCCAGAAAGTCTGAATCCTGGTGTAGTTATTCCTTTGCTACCACAAATATGAATTATTGATCTGTATGTTATGGAGTGGAACTTGAAAGAATTTAGTATGACATAAAAGAGCAAATTAACTTTGGAGCAATGAAAAAACATGAATGAGAATGGGTGAACAAACAGTATTTTTTTAAGAAAATCGTGCAAAATCTTGAGAAGATGAGAAAATGGCAAAATTCTGCCTGGATAACTGACAGATACACATCTCCTTACAATATCCCATGATTCATGAAGAAATGTATAATAAACAGGAATATTGGGAGATCAAGTAAACAGCTGTTTTCCCTGCAGATATCTATCTTCAATCAGCTTAGGACTGAAAAAACCCAACCTTTACATTCAAAAATACATAATAAGTGATAAGTATTTTTTCCAAAGAGAGTTGTTCCAAGAATGTATTGCTGCAGTACCAATTCAGAACTCTTGATAAACAGCCTATCCATTTCTCCTGAAGTGCACAGCTACGTAAAGGGTTCTCTCTATCCCTTTTCCTTTCTCAATAGCATCTTCCATAGGAACTAAATGTCACAGCATATGAGAGCAACAGAACAAAACATGATGAAAAAGAGAAGGGCAGAGAAGAATGTTCATTCATTTAAAACACGCTGTGGTGGAACAAACTCCCTTTCTTACTTAGGTGAACAACCTCTTTGGAGTCCAAATTCAAATGAACTCAAGTATCTGATAAATAACTCATCTATTCTCACTCTGACAACGATCTGATACTCAGACCTTCCAAATACAGAACAGTACTTCTCCAAATATGAATGACTGAATTCCAATTTACTGGCTGTTTCAGTCAAGATCCTACTTAGAAACTGGGGAGAAATTCAGGTGCCATATTTCTCATTGGCTAGAAGACGTTTAACCTACACGTCGTAATCAAAAGATTAACTCAGAACATCCATGTCATTTTCTTCTAAGCAACTTCTTACTAAAAGATCAATTATTCTCTTGTATTTAGGAAAGAGCCTCTTTTGAGATGTTCCAAACAGGTACATTAATAACTTCCTATAGAAGGAATTACTCATAATACTAAAAGAATGTAGGTGTATCAAATCTCTGAAGTCTGAACACATAAAGTAAAAGAACTATTTTTAAATCAGAGGCTAAAAGAAGATATCAAAAAGGGTAAAATCAGAGTCCCTGCATGTCAGAAGACTATTATCCAACACCCACAAGAAACACCTTACTCTTTTTCTCACGCACGGCTTGTAATCTCTGTAGTTCCTCCTCCTCGCTGTCTTCACTGCTAGTGCTGCTAACATCTAAAACAATATCTCTTTGTGGATCTACTCGGAGGAAGTTTCGACATTCAAATGTCAGATGACCAGCTGGACAAAATAAATATACAGAAAGAAAAATTACGATTTACCAAAAAACATCAAAACCTAAAGAACATTGATTTTTGTATTACTCAGTTTTGAGAAGTGAAAGGAAAAATGGTAGGCTGCGATCTGTGAAAGGGGCAGGAGAAAGTTTATTTTAAAGTCTCCAAGAACTTTGATAAGTTGTGCTATGCTCTTCCATTTAATAGTGCTTTATGGGCATCTCTCTATTCTGCTAATTTGAAGATTTGTTTCAACTTTAGTTTCTATTTTGTAACAGTCTTAGATACTTTCCTAAGAAATTACCTAAAAACATAGCATGAAACATCTCAAAAACTACAGTAAGTGTTGTATTGCCTAGCTCCCTCTAGTGAAATTGTAGAATCCTATTTGCTTATGAGACATAATCTTTAACAACCAGCACTTAATACTGACTAAACTACTGCCTGTCCAGTATTTTTAGTTTTCTAAGTTACATCTTGATAACAATGACCAGCTAGAAACCTTGTCCTGAATACACTCATTGAAATAATAAAGTGATTTTAAAAAAAAAATGAAGATATGGTTTGGGAGACACAGTAATTCAAGTAGTAATTAAAATAAGCTGATATCCTTAGTAAGGATGATGTCAAACTACCCACACCTTGAAGACAGAGATTGTAAGAACATTTAAAACATGGATCATGGGATTTGACTACAAGTTTCCTTCTCTTCCAGAAAGCTTCTAATACTTGCTGCATGTAGAAACAAAGCACTAAATCTATATTTATATCCACTGTTCTTTGAAAGAACAGATACAGAAAGCAATTCATTGACAAAAATTTGTTGCAAAGCCTGAAGTGAAAGAATGAAGCAAGCTTTTTTCCTGTCACCCAACATAAAGCTCATGAAAAACCCAAGCAGCTTAACTCATTGTGCTAAAAGTTCAAGACAATTCAGTACAAAATAGTGTCCATTCCTCCAAAGTTCTAAAAATAAGAGTCAGTGATTAAAAATTTAAAATCTTCTCTAAGACCTGTCTCCATTAATCATGAAAGTAGCCACAGACATTTACAATCAGTATATAACCCAAAGCATGAGATAAATGCCAACTGCAGAACTTGTAAGCAATAAAGGTAGGTGTTTCTTGACATACACAATGCACAAAATAGTATTTTCTTGCATAAAAAATTATACAGATTTTAAACTATTTTTTTCTGGTGAATTAGATTGGACTGAAATGTCTGCCTCTTTGCAGTAAGATTCTGAAGAAGCACAAGTGCTCATCTCAGTATATATCAAAGAAAGTGCTTTCAATTCAAATTTTATCAAGTAATTGCATTGAAATGTAATATGTATGAATATAATAGCCTATTTTTTTTCTGAGAAACTCAACAAGCATTGATAAATGTGAGAAACCAGAGAATGAACATGAAATAAATAAAAGAAAAACAATATGGTAATTTAAACTGACAAATGTCTGGGCAAGAAGGGAGATTATTTCTTTCTTTTTTTCCCCCTCTCCTCAAAAGGCAGTTCCAACCAACATCATAAACTGAAGAAAACACTGTAAGTTCATATCACTTATTGCAGACTTACGGTAGCCACACTTCTTGCATCCAGCTCTAATATTATCCTTATTTCCACCTGAAAGAGAAAATTGCATCCATCAGGTGTTGTTGAAGAAAACCTCCAAATTTCTTTCAAATGTGGCTTGATAATGTCAATACACAGAGAGAAGTGATCGCCCCTCAAGAGTGTTAAGTACATGAAGATCTCTTTAAAAAACTGCATTTCTAAGGCAACTTTTCTGTGCAGTAATATATCAGAACAATATATTAACTATTTGACTAGTTTAAACTGCTAGAGATCATTTAGTCTTACATAATTTACTGCCAAATCCTAATTTAATTTATTGTGACCTTTCCACTTGTTTTGCTACAATATGAACACAGTAATAGATATCTAACATTCCAGTGATGTGTAGCACACTATATAAATTCTAGCAGTGCAAGGATGTTGACAGGCATTCACTAGAAACTCTGAAGTGATTTCTATTTTAATTACAAGAACTGACTTTACAAGGCAATCAAAAAGACCAAACCGAACAAAAAAATCACTCCTGAAATGAAAGAAGGAAATAAGAAAGTCAACAAATTGTTAAATTATTGTGAATCCAGACAACATAACACCAAATACAAAGAATACAAGAAAGCAAATGTGTAAGAAAGTGAAGACAGTAACAGAAAACTCTGGATTCTAAGCAGGAGAAAAGATCTGAATAATGCAAGTTTTAGGTATTGAAAGTGTGTGATTCTCCCATGTGAGACAACAGTTAAGCTAAACAAACACAGCAGGACATAATTCAGGAGAAGTAACAGGGATTTAAATTCAGGAGAAGCACCAGGGATTTGTCCCACACCTCAATAGATCAATCTTAATTTTAATAATTGGTAATCAAGGTGACAACTGAATTCCCAAAATCAAAGGGTGCCATTCTATCTCCCAACTGAATAGAGCAGAAAACCCTCAGCAACTTAAATAGTCATACACTATCAGAAATGGAGTATATCAGCCCCATTAATTTAAACTATGATTAATTGAAACAAGCACTGTCTTTAGAAAATTCTACTCAAAATAAGAAAAACCTCCAAACCACAAGTTGCAAAAACTACCTTGGAAACTTGGACAACTCAGGTGTATGCCTCAAAGAGTACTAGAAAGCCACGCAACAAAGATCCATATATTCCACTATAACAGGTGATTTTCTGCAGATCCCAAAATCTTAGTATTATGGATCCCCTTAAATGTCAGCAGTGTTCAGATACCTGTCTTGTGACTATCTTTAGAAGGACACCCATGAGAGATAAGGAGGTAGGGAACACAGAAGAAAGAGCCACAAAATAACAATCAAAAGCATACCTGTATTTTGCAATGTCACAGCAGAGAAACGGTCAAACCAGCACTTGCTTGTACACTACTCTTTGGTATTAGAAAACAAAATCACCCATACCACTGTCTTTGTCTCAACATTCTGAAATACAGAGTCAACCTCAGCCCCACTGCACAGCTGAGCCATAGGTAAAGAAAAATTTGGTATTCCAGTCAAGGGAGGTCAGTACAGTCATGTGCACACCACAGAAATCTCCTGTGTAAGTCAGGATTTCCAAAGAAGACATCCAGCAGATGACAAAAATGTAGATATTGTCATCAAATATTCCCACTAAATTCCTAGGACTGAAATTTTGTTATTGTTTTTGGCTTTAAATAATGTTAGACGCAGGGGGTTAGACTAGATAAAATTTAGATGACTAAACGCAACAGAATTGCAAAAAGTTTCCTTTCTCACTCCTTCTTCCCACATATTAATTCTCCGGACAACTAACAAGTGGCACAGAACTAAGGACTTCATTCATTCAGTGGAGCACAAGATTGAAAAGAAAAGCTTTGGAAACCTTTGAATGCAGACATGTCTTCCTCAAAAACCCGTTCTAGAATATGAATAAGCTTATGAAGGCCTCCTGTTCATCAGAGCAGCAGCTCACCAAAGCTCAGGCCTGTCCAGCTGTTCTCGAACCGAACACTCCCCGTCTTTCAGGACAAGAAAACACTACTGAAGCAATGGCGATCGTGTTCGGCCAACGCAGACCCCAACACCCTGCAAACCGCGCAGGTGTTTCTGCCTGCCCTGCCTCACAGGAACCAGCTACTGGGACTGGCACACAAGCGTTAATGCAGGACGACAGCGGAGGAGAACAGCCGAGCCTGACAAGCACGGTTCTTCAGCTCTAACCTCACAGGAGTCAATGGGAACGCGCCGCTGGGTCACCCAGAAGCTCGGGAAGGGGCCCCGCAGTCCCAAGAGGACGCGCCCGCAGCGCCCCTGCTCAGCGGGGACACGGCCCCATCTCCATCCCCGTCTCTATTTCCATCCCCATTTCCATCTCCATCTCCATCTCCCCGCCGCTGTCCCGGCAGCGCGGACC
>VWYP01032559.1:10273-31914 GCA_013400435.1 Pycnonotus jocosus | reverse complement strand
TGTGCCTCCAGCACAGATCCAGTCTGTGCTCTTTACCTAATGTTGAGACTTTTTGCAATGGTAAAGGAATTTCTTAGCCCATGATAAAGGTTCATATATACTCAGTGGGCTTTATTTCCTTTCTGATTGTTTTTTAACTGCTGTGTAGCATCTTGTGCTTTATACAATACATTTAAGTATTTATCATTAATATTCCAGCATATAATCATACATGACTCTGTCTAGTTATGCTGCAATGTTTGCATACCCTACTTTGTCTTGCAGCATGCTGCAGATGATATTATTATTAAATTATTATTATTATTATTATTATATCAACGAGGGGTTTNTAGCAAAAGAAACATGTGACACCACAGGGTGTGATTTCGTGACTGTGGAGAACAGAAGGGAATCAAATAAAAGCCAACAGTGGAATCTAGTTAACAATATTTTTCTGTCTGGAGCTTCAGTCTCTAGACATCACTGCATGATCTATATAAGAGTTGGGGTTTGAGGCCACTTACATCTATTTGATTTTTTTCTTCCTTTTTTCTTTTTTTTTTTTAGAGTATTACAATAACACAATATTTCACAGAGTAGTGCCTGGCTTTATTGTGCAAGGGGGTGACCCCACTGGTACAGGATCAGGAGGAGAGTCAGTGTATGGAGCTCCTTTCAAGGTGTGTATCTGTATCTTATATATTATTTTGTTATTCTCTATCCATTGTTCTTCCTACCAAGTTCTGAAAAATCAAATCTTACATGAAATGCTTGCATGGTGCAGTAGTTGCCTCTTCATGTGCTGCTTCAGTGTGTTTGAATATGACCTTCTAAACTGAGAGCTCTCAGGTCTAGCTGCCCTGGTGTAATGATAAACTGGGGGCTCAGATCCTGAGTGAAGCTGCCCACAGGCTCAGCAGCTCTGTTCTGTTCTGTTCTGCCTGTTTTATTTCAGTTGGGGCAGGCACCTTTAATTTGTCACTGAAGCTGCAAAGCCTTTTCTGGGCCTTCCGTCTTGCTGGTAGACTTTTGCATCTAGCACAAACCTGAAGTTTGTGGGAGGGAATGATACCTGAGCAGAGACCAAAACAAAAATTACCGATATTGTAGTAGCATTGCTGCTTCAAAGTTGTGGTATCTCAGTATTGCTCTGTTTAGCATCATGGTATTACAGTGGTATTCATCACTTTTCTCCTTGCTTTGAAAGGAGTCCTGTTTTGTCTTCCTAAATTCAGAAAATGTTCTTCCTATGGATTTTTTCATTACTCTGCTATTATAACCTGTTAATGTGCTTTCAGCAACTTTACATGAATTAGGATTTAAATGAATTTTCCACATAAATACAGTGATTTTCAAGAATAGTATTTTTGCAAGAAGTGTATGAAATGCACTTACTTTTTAAAATGTTTTATATTTTCCTAATATAGGGGATAACAAATGCAAATAAAAATAATATTTGATTTGTAGGCTGGAAAAAGATAAAATTAACAAGACAGAACCTAGAACTTTTTGAATTAGTAATGTGTCTTTCTGATATCAATATTTCAGTTTCTGATTTTTTTGTTTGGTGTTTGTTCATTATGTGTTTATGGTTTCTTTTGAAGAATGTTCATTTGCATCGTTATAGCCATTAGGGATTAGAAATACTGACTAAAATGCTTTTTGCTGCTCAGAGTAGGAGCTTTTAAGTATAATTTTAAAAGCATTGAGTTTAATTCGTATAAGCATTGACTTTCAAAATAAGGAGTTTATTACTGTCTCCAAAGAGTTTAATACTGTTTGAATTCAAAAGAAAATTAACAGCATTTTTTTCTGCGTGTGCATGTGGATGTGAATAATATCACTCCTATCTCCTATCATGCTGCAGCTAAAGGAGTGAAGAAATCGTTTTGTACTGAAGTTGTTCTCTTTTCTGTCCTGCTTTTACCAGGATGAGTTTCACTCAAGGTTGCGGTTTAATCGAAGAGGACTTGTTGCTATGGCAAATGCTGGGCCCCATGATAACGGGAGTCAGTTTTTCTTTACACTGGGTCGTGCAGATGAACTTAACAACAAGCACACAATCTTTGGAAAGGTCTGTTACATCAATTGGGGTCCCAGTTTAAGTCTGACAGAAGCTGCTAGAAGTTTCTCTGAAGGCCGGTTTAGTATTGTTTGCCGCTGTGTGCATTTGAAATTTATTTCAGTGCTCTCTAGGCTCTTTCCATTCTCTTTGTTTCCTATATCTGGTAGAAATGTTTCTGTGGGTTGTTCCTGTTATTATCTGTTTTGCTGTTGTTATTCTTGTAAATTGTATTTTCACGTTGTGCTGTCTTTAAATAATCCTATTAGTATTATTATGATTCTGTTATTAGTCAGTTCATCTAATACTAATGACATGTTAGAAAATTCTGTTTAGAATTAATTAGATTCTAATTACCCAAGAAGGATCAGGAAGATGAAAAACGTGAGATCAATTTACCACTCTCATGATTTACTTAAAAGAAAATAAAGCAAAATTTTTTTCTTATTTCCATTTTTTTTGTTCATCTGTTCCATAACTCACAGTAAGATTTTAACATCTTCCTCTGTTTCATTCTCAAAACTACCTGTATTTCATCAACTTTTGCCATTAAATTTAAAAACCCAAACCTTTGTACATTGTACTGGCTGTCTTTTAGAAGTCTTGCATGCTTAAAATATTTCCTATATCACTTGTACTTACAAAACTTTTTACATAATAATTGCATTGTATTTTGCAGAATAAATAACACAAATTACGGTCAAGAACCTTAAAACCTTTCTTTGTAAATTTGCAGGTTACAGGGGATACAATATATAACATGTTGCGCCTGGCTGAAGTAGAAGTTGACAAGGAAGAGAGACCTCTCAGTCCACACAAAATAAGAAGTAGTGAGGTGAGTGTGTTCTGTTTTGAAATGTGACACTTAAAAATTCTTTTTTGTATAGTGTTCAGAAAATTTGGCTTGTTCTTTTTGTGTATTGTTTTAAAATACTGAATCACTGAATTACAAAATATTTACTAAAGATGTGTCTAAAATACTGGTTTTTTAACAGGTTTTGTTTAATCCTTTTGATGACATTGTCCCAAGACCAAACAGAAAACTGAAGAAGGACAAACCAGAAGAAGAAACTAATAAAAAGTCTAAAGTAAAAGGCACAAAGTAAATATATGCAACATAAATGGTGGTTAATTTTCTTTCACCTTTAATTTGTAGCTTGGCAGTTTTGTATTTCCATTTCTGCCTTTGAAGTACTTCCTTGTTTCTCGGGAGGATCATGCAAGTCTAGTTCCTCGGACTGAAATGTTACTGTGCATCTGCTGAGCTGCAACTGTTTCATGCATAGTGATAGTTTGTTGAAAATAATAAAAGGTAGTTTATCTTTCCCGTGCGCCACAACATGCAATTGTAACACTGGAGTTAAAACCTAGTGGTAGGAATAATTAGGTCTCAGCTCTGTTGGTTGGGGTTTTTTTGAACTTACTTTATCAGATACCATTTCTCCCCTACTGAAGTACTTAGCAAGACCAGGCATTTTGACGTGGGAAAATTTAGTTTCTCTGAATGAAAGTTCATAGTCACAAACATGCAGTGAAAAGTAATAGAAGCTCTAAAGTGGACATACTGTGAATTCTGTTGCATAAAAATAGAATGTGTTTCAGCTGACTGGTTCCAACAGTGTGAACAATTAAGTCTTGAAAAAGAAATTGTAGATCATAATTTCTTTTAATTGCATCCTGTGAATGTGTACACATTTGATACCTTTCTGCACTGTCATATCTTGTAAATCTTGTGTCTTGAATGTCTCTGTAGAGAAAAAAAAAAAGCAACAGAATTGTCATCATTCAAGAACCTGAGAAAGTTAGTCGAGACAGGATTTCTTAAATTGTGTCTTAACTGATGGTTTGCTATCCTTGTTTTATCTCAGGAGCATAATACAACATGCTTTTCTAAATATGATTTATTGCAAAAGAAAATGTGGTAGTTGTTTGGAATTGGTACATTAAGCAGTACAAAAGTTTTTTAAAAAATCGTGTACAACATGAACGTACTGTATTTAAAGTTAATGGAATGTTACTAAGACAGTATTCAAAATTTTGCTAAAAATTTTCTTTTTTTCTCTTAAAGAAACTTTAGCCTGCTTTCCTTTGGGGAAGAAGCTGAAGAAGAAGAGGAAGAAGTCAGTAGAGTTAGTCAGGTATTTTACCAAATTATCTGTATTTTTCTTTTCAGCCTAATTGCTTTTTATGTGTATTTGTGGAAAGTTTTAAAGTTTCTAGTCTTCTTCTTACGTTTGCATTTTGGTCAATAGGACTAGCAGTTGCTTCTGCTTTTAAGATTCTGCTGTTACAACATTTTACAAATACGGAAGTTTTTAGCTTTCTTGATTTTTAGGGTGCCTTCAATTACTGCATGGAATATTTACGTTTCCATGAACAAAAAGTTTCATAGTATAAATCTATGTCTGCTGTTTAAAAGTCATGGAAGTGATAAGTAGTTTATTCTTTTTCAAGTCCTTTATTTATGAGTACAATTATTTGGTAAAGTGCTTGAATTCTGAGGATCATCTTATGCATTTCCAGTGCATGCATAGCTTTTTTTTCTTACATATATCCATCTGTCTCTGAGCAAAATGAAGTGTGATTATTGTGAAGAAAGTAGTCCATTATTGTAATTTAATAGCGCACTACAGTGAAATGTTCACATTCACAGAACCAGGATTGCACAGGTAATCTTTGATCTAACATTTCCTTCCCTGACTTGGCACTTAAATAAGGTTAGTTTGAAAATTTCTTGAATAAATTGCTGATTTAATTTCTGCTGCTGCAAGTTGTTTCACTAGACTCCTAGGCTTTCTACAGTACCTTGCTGCTTCAGTTAGTGATCAGACTACATGGTCCTGCATCCTGTACCACATCAGAGAAAAAATAGTTTTTAGTCTTCAGAAGTTAGGATACAAAGTACAAAAGGAAAACAGTGAATAATGATGGACAATATTATAGTGAGAGATAGCAGTCAGAATGATAGTAGAGATTTATTACGACAGCAGCTTTAAGTATTTTTCTTTCTTTTCTCAACTTACCAGTCAGACAAACTCTGCTTGTTTACTCTGATGTACTCATCTGCTGTTTTTATCTTGTTATATATCTGGCTTGTAATACTGCATTTAACTCAAGTTGCTTGGACTTTCTTTCTTTTCATACCAAGTACTTGTTTTCAGTTTAAAATTTTCTGAATAGAATGCCTCTTTCATGATAAACCTAGTTTCAGTGTTTTCATGCTCTCTTTCAACTCAGTCTCAAAATCTCATCTGCCTATCTGTTCTGACTAAACTCTGGATTGGCTGTAGCTAGATAACCACACTAACACTTTATGATGAGTTTTTCTTCGTTCTTAAAAGTAAAACCTTATTTTTGAATCCTCGTTGTCAGTTCATAAGAGATCTAGGTCGCTCACTGTCTCTGTAGTTCTGGACATTATCTTAATCTGATTAAGCTGAAGTACATGGATATCAGCACTAACTTGCATTCTCTGTTTTTGATAAGAAAAATGAAAGGTCAGAGCTACTACTGAGATCCTTTGGCATCTACAAACTTAGACTCCTTGAGCTTTTTTTGGTTGCTAGATGCAGTAAATCTTGCTTGTTTAAGAAGGGCAGAGAAGCTCTGGGTAAAGCGCCTCAAGGCCATGAAGGCTGTTAGTGCAGTCAGGGGTCTGGCAGTAGGGCTCCCACTGGTTGTTGATCGATGTTTAAACTGCAGCTTTCAGTGTCCAAACTGCTTGTTATCTGTACTTGTTTGGATACACGGCTCCACCACCACTCCAAACACACCACCCCTTCCTTAAGGAAGGAATTATCTTTTCATGTTGCTGAATGTGTTAGTCTTTGTTTTCTACATAATAAAAAATTGTAGTTGCATTTAAATGACTAAGATTCTATCCACATGTCTGCTGTCTTTCCAAAAGCATTAGACAATGTGTCTGCTGTGGAGACTTTCACAATACAGACTGTTCCTGTAGCAGAGATTTTCAGTCTGATTTTTCTATGAAAATTAAGTATACTTTTTTTCAGATTAGCATGTAGAATGCTTTCTAACTGCAGTCTTTCTGCCTGAAGACCTTATGTGGTGTTAGATTTATTTGACTCCTTGTGTCAGTAGATGATTCCTAAATGATGCATTCCAGATTGATGCATTGCAGTTTGTTAATGTCTTTTTTTTTCCTGGGGATCTAATTAGTGTTCTTCCAATTAATAAGTACTGTTTCGTACATGGCAGTTCTTTCAGTTGTCATGTGTCATTGTTGGAAAGTCAGGTTCTTACCTCTTCATTCACTCAAGTGTATATGTGGTATGCCTACCATCTTTATGATATATTATGATTGTACCTGACTAAAGAGTATCTTTTTTTCCCTTTCTCTCTGTCCTTTAAAATTAAGTGCATTGCTGTTGCAAAAATAAATCTGTGGAGTTAGCTTGATGTTTCTCCTCCTGGAACACTTTCTCTGTCCTTCTGTTCTTAAAAGTGTCTATGCTTACTGGATAGGTTAGTGCTAAAAAGAAAAAAGTTATGTTTTTTCTTACCATAATACTTTTTCACTCTCTAGCCTCTAAACACTGAAATTAATAATTTTTTCTTTTTCTTTCAACAGATCATGAAGGGGAAAAGTAAAAGTAGTCATGATCTCCTGAAGGATGATCCACATCTAAGTTCAGTTCCTGCTGTCAAAAGGTTAATATGTGATTTCCAATTTCTAGAACAGATCTACTTTCAACATATGGCATGTATACTCATTTAAGAAATGTTAATTCATGTTACTCTTTAAAAATTTAAGAGTCCCAGTGCTAGATCAGACCAAATATTTCTCTAACCCACTAGACTATCACCACCACTGGCCATCAGTGGATGCCCAGTAAGGAATAAAAGCAGTGCAAATGCAAAGTTTATCTAAGTAATCTCCCAGCCTCCATCAGCTTTCACCTCAGAGTTCAGTGTGGTTCATCCATTTAGTAATCTTTAATAGAGCACTCCTCAAAGTGTGTGTTAAGTCTCTTGTAATATTGTTTCCACTCACAACATCCTGTCCACTCTAGGAAGAAGTATCTCCCCTTTTTGTTCTGAACCTGGATGCTACTAGTGGCATTCCCTAAATTCTAACTCTTATTCTGGAAGAGATAGTGAGTGGACAGTCCCTTTTATACCTCTCTTTACCACAGTCATTTCTTAGACTATCTCTTTCATAGCCTAAACTTTTAAAGTTATTTAAGTTCTCTTCATGATAAAGATATTCTTGGCTGTGATTATTCTAGAGGGCTGCTTTTCCCAACCCTCTAACCCTGCTTATGCTTGATAATATATTTTTTTTTTCAAATCTAAAGAACACACCTAAAAATTAGGTTAATCATGAATCTGTATGGTTGATTAAAGTTGGTTTTCTTCTCTGTTTCTTTTTAGTACTTTATAAATTCTGATTTTAACCACAGTTGAGTTTTAAGGTCAGAAAACTTCATGAAAATATGTTAACTCCAAGAATTTGCTGATCTTAGAATCCTAGACTAGTTGTTTTGGAAGGAACCATTAAAATGTATCACGTCCAGCTCCCCTGCAATGAGCAGGGACATCTTCAACTAGGTCATGTTGCACAGAGCTCCATTCAACCTGGCCTTGAATGTTTCCAGGGGTGGAACATTTACCACCTCTGTAGGCAACCTGCTCCAGTGGCTCACCACCTGCATCATAAAAAACATCTTCCTTATGTCTAGTCTGAATTTACCCTCTTATGGTTTATAACCATTACCCCTTGTTCTTTCACAACAGGCCCTGCTAAATTTTTTTTACTCTGACCCAGGTGCAGCACTCTATTAAATTGTTGTCATTGATTGCAACATTTATTGCAACACATCTAGAACTTCTTCAATGATATTTATTGCTTAGAGCAAACTTCAAAGCCTTGACTTTTGAGACTTCTTTAATATTCCTTGGTTTTTCTCTGATAATAACTTCTGGTTTTTTAAATGCGGGTTAAAAAGGTTCAAGTGCCTTTATTATTAGTTTGTGATAATTAACAGTGGTATGTTAGCCTTAGTATATTCAAATAGATTTCCTCTTTAATTCACCAAACTGTAGCGGTGTAACAAATTAAAATCTTGATGGTAAGCTTAAGTATCAGTAAAATGCATCTTCCAAAGTGTGAACTAGTGAACTAGTTGCAATGAAATCCTACTAATTATTTGATAAATGAGGTCAAAAACGTCTCAACTGAGTTTCGGTGGTTTTAATTGTATACATTAGTATTTTGCTGGAATAGCTCAAGATATGGTTAGGATTTCTCCATTGTATGAAAGTCCTTGTTTTTAAACATTTCTAGTTAGAAAATATTGTCAAATATATTCTAGTCAAATGATAGAAAATAATATTGATACCTTTAAGATAAATGTCAGCATGATATAAAGTAGTAAGTTTACCAAAATTTCAGGTGGCTAACAATTTTTTTTTTATTTAAGAAATCTTGGATTTAAAATATTATTTTGAATCTCCTCTAGCATTTCAAAGTAATTACTTTTTTTTTCCCTTCTTTTAGTGAAGTGGCAGATGAAGAAAAGGATTTGAGTGAGGCAAGTACTATTTTTTTACAAATAATTCTTTGGTTTTTACTGTGTGCAGATTAGATTTTCTTTGGGGAACCAATTTTACTTTAGAGATCTTTAAGAACTAGTCAAAGTCAGATTTCTGGCAAAAGTGTGAAGGCTCTCTCTAAGCTCTAAGGTTTGGCTATTCACAGCAGGGTAGAATTAGCATACTACCTGCTACCTTTTATAGAAACTGTTTGTGTTATATTTCAGTCAGTAGATTAGTTGTATAGGAGTATGGGTTGTGTACCACAGGATGACAAACCATCAGAGTGATAAAAACTCTGAAACTGCTTCTAAAAATAGTTAAAATTAAGTTTGTCATAAATAATTATATAATTGCAATGTTTAAGGGTAAGTCTGCATGTGAGTTAGACTCCTGTTCGAATGATTTCTTCAAGAGAACAGAAATTCAGTGTATTATTAAATTGTAGCAGTGAAATTGTATTGATGAAAACTGTCACCTCTGAAAGATGTGAAATTTGAATAGTCAACTAAACATGGAGGCAATTTAAGTACAAGAAAATTGTTATATGTGGTGCAGGTAAGCATAAGCTTGTTAGCTGAAGTATGTCTCTGTCTCCAGCCGTAGGTCATGGGAGTACCCCTTTGAATTGCTGTTGAGATAAGGATGTAATATATGACTAGGACTTGTAATCTCTCATTCACCTAATTGAATCCTGGAAAGTATTGTTTTCTCTATCTGTCCATCAATCACAGATATTAACTACACTGGGTGTTGACACAGTGAAAGTAAAGGAAGAGCACAGTCTGTCCCATTTGTATGCCTAAAAAAAGCATCCACTTACACCCTGTTCCTTTCTTCACAAGGCATAATATGAATTCAGGCTTTTTCATTCTTCTCATTTGTAATTCCTGCTGTGCAGGAGCATTTTAGTGTTAGAAGGGTTTGGAGAATGCTATTTAATTAATAATTTTTCAGATAGTCAAATATCACTTTCTTAAGCAAACTGGATTTGGGGAGTATATTTTGGGTTGTTGAATCTATTGTTATATATATTTGTTGAGATCAGATGGGCTTGATGACAGAGAAAGGAAGTGGAGGAGGAGACTGGGCAGGAGAAAAGTGTAGAGTTGCAGAAGGGAAAGCAGTTGAGGAGGAAGGCTATATCCTATTTTCTCAGTGTTTTTCTAGAAGAAAAATGGGGAAATACTGTACAAACTGAGGCTAAAGGATGGTCTGGGAATTGGGGATTTAGCCAAGTGGGACACGTTGAGCCATTTTGTCTCTCCAATTTTACCCCCCCGCCGTTACTCAGATATCTGTAATTTTTAACTAGCTTACTACTTAGCAATTGCTATTTGTCTAGAGTTGTTAACTTTTATTCCAGAAGTTCTCCTGTCCAATTAGTTGTGTTTCAGTGAAACGCTCTTACCTAAACCCTAGTCAAATCTCCACCAGAGTCTGTCTTTATCTTTCACTGTTAAAGATTCCTAACACAGTCCCATTACTTTTTTTTGGACCCCCCCCTGCTGTTGAGTTCTGTAGTCACCCATCTCTGACAATTTATCGTGTAAACAAATTTTCTAGAAAGTTTCATTATTTCCTCTGTCAAACAATAGTTTTCTGGTAAATTAAGGAAATGCTGATCCTGTTCCAGGTTTCTCTTCCCCTCTTAAAAAAGAACAGACAAAACTCCCCCAACAACCTTTCAGTCTTTTAGTTGGCAAAATGTTCTGCTGTTGTATTATGCTGAATATTCAGAGATTTTTTTCTTATTTCTGACTGATGTTGTTTTGTCTAAATCTCAAATCTGAGCATAGTAGTCTAAAGATTCCTAAACAGTGATTCCACTACAACTTCTGATATCCAGCTCTTGATTTTTCTCTTCTATTCCCAAATTTTGCGTCTTGCTGCTTTTACTTTTTTAGTCTCTCCTCCTCTATGTTTATGGACATGGTTCATGCTACTCTTCCTCCTACCTAATCTACCTCTGTGCATCACACCCAGAACATGTATATGTTCTTCATTCCCAAGTGCTTACATTCTGGCAGTCTCCTGGATACAGTAAAGTCCTCTGGATTACTATTTCTAAGTGTCCTTTCTTTCTTTGGCTAAAATTAGAATCATGTGGCATCTTACACTTTTCTTTTGCTGATGACCATCACACCAAAGTAAATATAAAAAGATGTACCATGTCATCTTCAAGCTATTACTCTTTAATTAAGATTCATGCAGACTTCCTTCTTCAACAAAGGAAGTAGACAGGAAGTAGTCAGGCCACTTGTTCATTCTCCAATTGTTTCTCCCTTCAAATGTCTTTGATCCAAAGTGGTTTATCCTCTTTTGCCTACCTGTGCTAGGCATGGAGGCCTGAGGCCTCTCCTTGGAGCTCTGTAGTGAGCTGCAATGATTGATTCCACAAGTTTTCACAGCTCGTTATGATAAATTTACTATTTGTAAATTCCCTAAGAGGAGATGATGGGCTGACCACTTCCATCCCATCATGACTGTAGTATAGCCATGTGGTAGGGACTTAAGTTTTTCTTTGAGTGGAAAATGAAGGAAAAGTTTAGTGTATTGTCTCAATCAAATTCTGGATTCAAGGGTAAGGGTGCAGGTAGTATCACACTGCTGTGATGTTATCAACAGACCTGTAAGAGTTAATAGTCTAGAATAGACTGTTGTAGTTTTTAAACCCTACAGATAAGAAGTAATTTTTGTATGAAAAACTATCATATTTGAGGGGTTTTGTTACCTCTGAAGCAAATAAGAATATCTTTGTTTGAAAAGTTTTTTTCTTGGAAGAGATTATATTTATAAGAAAAAAATTTCCATATTTGTCATTCTGTACTGAAAAAAGTCCAAAGTAATTTTATGATTTTAAATCAATAAAGGATGAAGAGGAACATGATGAAGATGCTGATAGTGTAGAAGATGAAGCTGCTAGTAATGAGAGATTTCAAATAAAGGAACGCATTGCCAAGAAATTGAAAATTGATACAAATGAAAATACTAAACAGCAACTTCAAGAGGAAGAAACCAAGACAGAAAGGAAAACAACTACTCGCAGGTAAGGATTGTGTCATTTGGTAGGTATTTTTCTTCAGATTGTTTACAGTTTTAAGATTTTCAGTACTAGTGATACCTTATATGGGAGTTTTACTTTTCCCTGTGAGTTAGAAATAAAGTGTAATTATATGTATTTCTCAGTTTTTACTTTGTCTTTCTTCTCAGTTGTAACAGTGAGTTTTGAAGCTTCTTTATCTGTGTTAACACACAGTTGTTGTCCACTGCTGAGACTCACAGAAAGGGGAGTTACCCAGTGAAGTCTGGTTTAGCACAGTGCTCATCCTTGCAGTGTACCTGCTTTCCAGCACTGCAGAGGACATACCAGTTTTTCTTTACAGACATAAAAGCATGGATTCCTGTAATGTAATTTAGCTGTGCCAGTATTTGGAACATCCCTTCCAACTCCAAGTACTCTGCAATATTGTGATATGTACTGATTAGCACTCAATTTTCAGTGAGTTAATTTGTTTTCTTGGAACCTTGTGTTTTGACAGTTCTTGCAGCATGAGATGAGGATAGTATTGATATTGCATAAAATCAATCATCATGTGTGCAAGTGATGAGTAGTGGGTCTGATGTCAAGCGTACTAGGAATTATTATCCAGTATTTCAGTAAATACAGGCTCCAGAAGTTACTGAAGAATTAACACTTTGCAGCTGAAAGGTTAAATGTGTAAGTTTACTTATTCAGTGAAACTTGCTGGGGGCTTGGTGGAGGAAACATCAGAAAGCTGATTCAGATTTTTTGTTCTTAACACAACTGTCATAGATAACTGCCTGATTAAATTAGTCAGGCTTTACAAAATACAACTAAAATATTCAAGGGATTTTAGAGGGCATTCAGTAGCCTTTCCTACATCTTCTTCACTACTGATTTGAATCTAAGAATCACACCAAGTACAATGTAGAAGCCTTTGCAATTTGAGCAGATCTGCTCAACTGACTGGTTCCAGTCTGTTCTTTCTCAGGCCTGGAAGATGTTACTTCTAAAGTTCCTCATAATTTTGTGTAATGGGGATACATAAAAAGAGCATTTGACATCAAAGACCAGCATAATAACAAAAATAAAGAAACTGTAAACAAGATCTATAACTTAAGTGAGCATTAGCATTTTTCTTGTCATATTATTCAGTTCTGGTTAGATGCTAGGTAACTGACTTCCGTGATTTGTCAGATTTCATGCAGTCAACAAGGGCTGTGTGGTCAGAGCTGTAAACTGATGTTATTCTGTTTCTTTTGGAACCATACTTAAATCTGATCTCTTTGTGGAGTCGTGTGTTGTGGGTTAACCCCAGCCAGCCACCAAACCCCATGCAGCCACTTGCTGACTGCCCCACCAGCAGAATCTAGGAGAGAATCAGAAGGGTAAAAGATAGAGAACTCAGCTGAAGTAAAGGCAGTTTATTAGGGAAAGCAAAAGCTGCACATGCAGGTGAAGCAAAACAAGGAACAAATTCAGTGCTTCCCATGGGCATGCAGGTGTTCAGCCATCTCCAGGAGAGCAGGGCCCAAACACACACAACAGTGACTGGGGAAGACAAAGTCCACCACTCCAAATGTCCCCTGTTCCTTCTTCCCTCCACTTTTTGTACTTAGCATGATGTCACATGGCCTGAAAAACCTCTCTTGTCAATTGGGGCCGCCTGTCCTGGCTGTGTCTCGTCCCAGCTTCCCAGGCACTCCATTTCTCCTGCTTGTGTGGCAGTACAAAAAGCAGAAAAGGCTTTGGCTCTCTATATTAACAACTCTGTGTTCAGCACAAGACCAAAACACAGCCCCATGTTAGGTACTGCAAAGGAAAATACTTAGCTGAAACCAGCATGAAACTCTAATTCTGGAGCACTGGTTTTCTATTTTTCAGTGTTCCTTTCCCTCAGTAAGAGCATGTAAATTACAGTACATGAAATACCCTGTCATGATTTTATGGCTATGTTAGACTTAACTAGGGGGAGTTTTTTAAAGAATGTGTGCAAGATACCTTGTAAAACAGATCCTCTGACTTTTCTTTCTGTTGTCTTCGAAGTTGTGCCGTGTGTTGCTTTGGGAATTGACAGCTGTATTATCTCTGCTGTAGATGGTCCACAGGAAGTATACTGAAATCAGCGAATATGATGGATAACTTCAATCTCAAAATCTGGTTACTAGTCCTGTGGTTGAGATTGACACAAGTTTAAGCTTCTCAGAGTCCATTAATTGTTCTTGGTTGAGGAGACTAAACAATTACAGTTTAGCATTAAATAGCCGTATCTGGTAGTGGAGGCAAGGATTCAGAAATTTGGGAAGTGTCTAAGAAAAGCTTTCTCTGAAAAAGAACCTTGAAGTATATGACAGCCAAATAACGTCTTTGCAACAGCAAATGGCTTTGGAATCTGTACATATTTACTACCTACTTATCTGTCCACCAATCTGTTTTAATAGTCTCTGCAGTTTTATTAGAATGGCTTCTGGAAACAAAATTGTCTAAGGTGTAATAGCAAGTTTGTAGCATGAAGAGAACACAAAGTTAGAGGATACCCTTAGGAATGAGGTACTCAATCTCCAAGCTTGCATCATGTTACAGCTTAAGATACATTTGTTTAGTCAGTCTGTAAGCTGCTGGCTCTGCATGTGGTCAGTCAGTGTGCTCTGTTCCTGGTTATTCTGCTCTTTCAGGGTGGCAGTAGTAATAGTATTAAAGCCAAATGGGTTATCTTAACTCAGAAGAGGGTTTTATTGGATGCATTTTTAGCAGTTGGGAGCCACAGCCTTGGGAGATACTACACAGTACACAAGTAACAAATTTCCAGACCTACAGTTTTCCAAATAATTGCCATCATGTGGAATGAAAATCAAAGGCATGATATTGTTTGTTATAAGTAATGTGTTTTTACATTTGAGTTCTGTTTGGATAAAGTAAGATAAACAATATCCAGTTTCATTGTCTGAAATGGTGACTCTTTTGTCAGTGCACTGGAGATGTTTAATAATATACTCATGGGTGTTCACCACCCAGTGTAGCTGAAGCCTGTGTTGATCAGAGGCAGAGATGTGAGAGATGCAAATAGCAAACAAAAAGTTGGATGGACCATCCATAGCTTGAGGGTAATGCCTACTAACATATCAGAGGGTGAAGAAACTCCTGATATCTATCAAAATTTCTTCTCATCAGATACCTAAATCTGCTAGTAGAATAATCTAGCGTCTAACAATATTTGCTTCAGAGTACTATCTTTAACATGCATGAGTTTTTCTGCAAAACTGTATTAATTTGTACCAGGTCTTTTTAATCCAAATGCATTTGTGAGGTCTGGAGGTTGCACATGTATTTTAGAGAAGTAATATGGTACTGAGATCCAATACCACTTCTAAATGCAACCATACTTAAAGTGCTCAGATGGTGAAGTTAATTTTAGTCATTTCAGTATGCATTTTAACTGCTTGTGTACATTTTAAAAATAGCTTTATACACTTGACAACTTTGTATTTGGTAAGAAAGCTTGAGAAAAATATTTTCCCGGTCATTCTGGCAAGTTGTTAGAGAAATTCTATGGGTCTGGGGTTTTTTTAATTGGAAAGCTTAAATCTAAACTTCACAGCTGTTTACATACAGGAATGTTTAGAGACAGAAGAAGTGTTTGCCATCATTGCATAAGTGATAAAATTTCTCAGCATCACACTGACTTTGTAAAATGGCAGTGGCTTGAGACAACCATCTGAAGGCTTCAGGGTAAATAGTCCTCTTCTAGTCTGGTAATTAAATATATTTCTTACACATTTCTTTTCATCCTGTAGGTGGAGCTCGGATGCTACATATTTCTGCTTACTAGCTTTAAAGATTTTCGGTGCTTCTTGTTTGTAGGACATGCAGTGTGGAGTGGAATACAGTAGACTATAAAATTTTTCACTATATAATCAAGTTCAGTGGCATCCTTGTAACTGATATGGTATTAAAAAACAATATGAAATAAGTGCTTAAAACAGCTAAACTATTGAGGAAGAAAAGCTGACTTTTTGAGTAATTAACATCACTTCAACTTAATTTGGTGTTTCCTCTGTATATTTTCTCTTGATAATCCTATAATTTGCAATTGAACTAAGTAATCACATTTGTTTTGATTTACCAACTATTACTATCCTAAGGAGATGAATAGTAGTAGTAGTAGAAGATAACTATTACTATTAACCACTTGTAATTAATAGGCTGTATTACCACTCCTTTGCATTTCTGTTTTTTCTTATGTCCATTTGCTTGTCATGAATAAAATAAATCATATGTGAAGCTTTACATAATTTTTCCGCATATATAAGTAATTACTTCCTTCATGCTCAAAGCAGAAACCTGTAACAGTTTTTAAGATATATTTCCTCAGACTTAATTTTTTCTTGGAAGACAACATGAAATAACTTGGACAAATAACTTATATCCCCATGGTCTTTCTGTCATCTGGGCGAAATTGTAATAAAAATAGTTAATAATGCTAGGCAGAGTTTCAAGTTCATGATAAATCCAATTGAGACCAGACAGTAAAAACTGAACATAGTCGAGACACCTGAACGTTTTCTCGGCATCAAAATGAATAAACTGAGCATGCAAGTTTCCT
This sequence comes from Pycnonotus jocosus, assembly GCA_013400435.1. Lineage (NCBI taxonomy): Eukaryota > Metazoa > Chordata > Aves > Passeriformes > Pycnonotidae > Pycnonotus > Pycnonotus jocosus. The sequence continues at coordinate 15,690 of VWYP01032559.1, read as the reverse complement.
TTTCTAAAATGTTTGTATAGCATTGTGGAGTGGAAAAGCTAAAGGTAATTTTATGTGATCGTGTGGAAATCTTTTTTAAAAGACCTTTAAATCAAAACTTTTCTCTCTTTATAAATATGCAGATGTTATAAACTATGAGTTGGATATTTTGTATTTGTAAATGAATAATTTATGTTAAAATACATTGTTTTAAATGTGTTTATTTTGCACTTGTTACCTTGTGCTTATAATGCAAGCATTACAGTGGAGAGTAGTAAAAATGTGTATTTATATGTTTCTACTTACTTAAACTTAATTTATTATTTCATCTTGTGTTCAGCAAACTACTTTTCCATTAACATTGGCTGTTAATGAGTATAGTAATGTGATGCCAATACCATGTATTTAGAGCTACTTACTTACTTAGGAATGTTAAATTTTATCTGTTTCTATATAAACAGATATGTTTCTTCAGAAAACTACTATTTTAAATTTGATAACTGTACCTCTAATCCTACTAGCATTTTCTTAAACTAAGTGTAACTTACTATCAGGCATTGTCCAACAATAGAGTTTGTCTCCTGGTTATTCAGTTTAGCACCAGAAAATATACATTGTATGTTAATAAGACTGGCTTTTGAGGTTCTGAATAGAAACTCTTCTTGCAACTGACTTTGAACTTCACTGTACCTAGAGAACTGTTGCTGTTTTCATACAGCAAATTCAGGTAATTCTTAACAGTATTTTAAGCCAAAGGAGACAATTAGGAGATACTGTGTATCTCATGCCATAATTTACTGCCAGTTACCCTTGTATTGAACTCACTGACTACAGCTGAATAGGAAAGGCATTCAAACATAATTTTTGTAGATACCAAGAGAGCGTAGTTTGCTCCATATTTAGTCAGTGAGTGTGTTCTATTCCAGTACTTAGATACATGATTACAGTACCTCTTCCAGTTTTACATTTAACTTCAGTTCAGCTTGTAGCCACTGAATTATTTTTTGCTGTGCCCTTTTCTGAAGTTCACTTCAGCAGGCTGTATTTTCTCCTACTTCAACTACTTAAATTCTTACTGAGTCCTTTCAATAAGCTGTATACATTAAGTTCTTTCCGGCCTTCACAGTAAGAAATTTTTTCTAGTCTTCAAATTACTTTATTTCTTTTCCATCTCCAATTTTTCAACATCCTTTAAAGTCTTTTCATCATTAATCTCTTATTAGCCTTAATAATGCTGTATACAGAGAGCAGCAACTTTTTTAGTTGCTTCCGCCTCCCTGTTCATTCACAGGTTGACCATGTCAGCCCTTCTTAGAGGTATTCAACTGATATCAAGCTTGGGCTTTCCAGTTTCTTTTCAATCATCACTTTCTAATAATTAGTTTGTAATTTTCTCCTTTTTTTCAGTTCTTAGATTTTGGCAATTAGATCTTCAGCTTTTATCTTATTCAGCAAGCCCAGGTTGTCTAGCAGTTCTGAAATGAGAGTTTGCTACCGTGACAGTTTGTGCGATTCACTTCTAATGGATTTAGTAGAGTTCCCTGGAATGAACAGGTGTATTTCTGCTCAGTGATTATGTGCCTCTGACAGCTATTCTAAGCAATAACTTTGTAATCTAATTCTTGAAGATGGTCTTTTGGGCTGTTTTGTGCTGCTGTATTTTTTTAAGACATCCTTACATATATGTACTAGGAAGCACATTTTCAGGTTTTTCGGATTGACTCTAAAATTAGCCAAGTTAGCAACCAGTTAGGAACTTATGCTTAGTTCTGCTAAGAAACTCCCCAATACCATTGTATCAAAATCTACTCTCAAACCTATATTTCCCCTCTTTCAATTTTTTCTCAAAATGAAACTCATTGTACTCTGAAGTATTAACAATGCCAAGTGCAAGGTGTGACACCTGGGTCAGAGTAATCCCAAGCATAAATATAGCATGAGCATAAAAATGGGTGGAGGGCAGCCCTGGGGATAACTTGGGGGTGTTAGTTGACAAGAAACTTTACATGAGCTGGAAGCATGCATTTGCAGCCCAAGAAGGCAGCTGGGCTGCTTCAAAAGAAATATGGCCAGCTGGGCAAGGGAGGCAAAACCTATATGAAAGATGGTTTTAACCAAAAAAGAAAGGGTTGGTTTAGATTAGATATAACAAAGATGGTTTTTACAGTGAGGGTGGTGAAATGCTGAACTGGTTGCCCAGAGAGTTGTAGATGCTCCACCCATGGAGTTTGTTCAAGGTCTGGCAGGACAGAACTCTGAGCAAGCTGATCTAATTGAACATGTCCCTGCACATTATTGTGGCATTGTTGGATTGAAGGCAGTAACTTTTAACCATCACTTCCAAGCCAAACCACTCTAAGATTCTCTCTCTTGAATCTGCTTCCAACCTAAACCATTCCATGTTTCTGTGTCTCTTGTTGTTAAGGCTAATGCTTATGTTTCATGGGGAAATTGTAAATTTTATTTTATTAAAATCATTAATTCTGTATTTCAAAAAGGACTTGTTTGCTCTGTTTATTATGCTCCATTTGTATGGGTGTTCTTTTAAAACTAGGAGCCATCGTTAGTAATAAACTGGCAAAACAAGCTTGTGTTGTTTCATTTTAACTTAACTTGAAGCAGAACATTTTGACACTAAAATAAGTGTCCAAAGCTTTAAAGCTTTTTCACCTTTATGCACCTTATGCAAAAGTAGCTATTTCATCACATGCTGAAATAATTTTTAAATAATATTGAATAAAATTCTAACCAATATTTCTGTAAAACTGCAAGAGCTCCTATAATGCTGAATTTCAAGACAGCAAGCAACCACATCTTTGCTACTCATTCTGTTTCCATTTAGGTTATCGAAGTGTTTCTTTTAATCATCCTATTTCAATTCACGTTATTGAAATATTTCTCTTAAACTCTAACTTTCAATGGCCTTTATTACACTAAACATATTTAGTTTACTTGTTTTACTTGTTGTTCTTCAGTGGTTAATAGATTTCTATTTCTGTTCTTTCACTCTTGGTTCAAATTGTCATTTGAAAAGCTCCTTGGAGAAGTACTAGGCATGTGAAATGTGCTGATAACATATACAGAATAGAATGGAAGTGTTTTAGTCTCTCTGGTTTTCTGTATCTTGATTGAACTGTTTCCAAGCAGAATTTCATAAAGTTAGTCATTAGATACAGTACATCAAGAACACTAGCTGAGTTAGACAGTTTTACTTGTTTATCATGTAAATTCTTGAGAAGGTACTAATTCAAGCATGTGTACTTGGCTGTGAAGACCTGACAAGGTTGTAGGAGATAATGCAGCTAGTACCTACCTAAGTATTTTCAGTGTATATCAGGACAGTGCTCTTCCATTAGAGAAGGACTTTATGGAAATCTGGACAGGACTCAGCCCCATTAAAGTACAGTTTGGGTTATTACCTGTGAGGAAGTAATGAAGTTATTCCATTATTTATTAATTGACTTTACAGCATAAGAATACAAAAAGCACCTGCCAATTGTCAAGATCAACACATTTTCCAGGTTTTGTGCTGTAGTTATGGGTGCTCCAACATACAGTCCTTGCTTCACATAAACTGAGCTTGTACTCAGAGGGCAAATGGGGCACTACCTTTGAAGAATTTTGTAGTTTATGTCAGAAATAAAATAGACAAAATGACACATGCCTCCAGTGGTTTGCAGATGGGTTTGCTGAATTCTAAACACATTTAAAATTGTTTTAGCCAAGAGAATATGTCTTGTGCTTTATTGCCACACCAATGATATGCAGATATGCATAACCTGAAGCTACCTGAAAACTTTCTATTTTCTCCTGTGGTGTTAAGAAGAAGCACAGACACTAACTGGTGGGAATTCATTGGCTAGGTATCAAAATGGGAATGGAAGTAACCTGAAAAAGAAACTTATTTGTATGTGTTCTTTTAAAACCCATTTTGGTTGAGTGTGTTAATGTGTGCTCCTTCTAGGCTTATGCCTTTCAGAAAGTATAAACATTTAAACTTCCACATATTTGTAATTTATAAACTGAACTTTCTGTTTGTTTCTGTTTGGGGTTCTTTTGCTTCTTTGAAGATGTCTTTATACACTAGATCCCCAGAAAAAGAATGTTAGACACTTTTATGGTGCCTTGCTTGATCTTGACTATGGCAAATGTTAAACAAGAAACCACACACACACACACTAATTCACTATAGCTGTAAAGAGAAAAAAAAGAAGAGACTCAGTTTTATATGTTTCAAGTGTCTGAAAGAAGGGGAATGTTTTCAGAGTATTTTGGTTTGGTATTGATATCCTAGTTTTGTAATTATACACAGTCACCACCAGGTCTTACAGTCATACTTACCTACATGTCAGATGTTTGCTTTGATAGGATTCTACATTAATTCATTTATATTTTGTATGCTTTGGGTGACTTGTCATAGCGTATAAATTCAATAAGGATTTGAAATGAAATTGCTAATTTGTAAATTGCCATTTACCCAGTTATATGGAAATTGCTCACTTCTGCAAATATTTACATGGCTCAATGATTGCAGGGAAACCATTAACGTAAAAAAAATTTCCTAAATAAACCTGACAACCAATGAAGTTCCTTTGGGCTGGAATTTAATAATCATTTTATGGTATGAGAATGAATGAGAAAAAGGAATATTTTGGTGAAAATGACAGGAAAAAATCCTTACCCTTGGGATTGAGTGACTTTTTTAAGACTGTCTCAAGAGATTGTCGTCTTCCGTTCCTGTCCACTTGGCCTGGTTTTCTTGCTAATTTTATACAACTAGCGTGATGTAGTTGCTTGTGGAGTTCTATAAGAAATAAATTGCTTACACAACCTCAGTAAATAAATTTTTAAAAGTCAGCTACAAAATCAAAGCCAGAAGTAAGCGATCATAGACAAGAGACTTCTAAGCAGGTTTTAGTGCTACAGAAGGTGGGCATGATCTTCTGTCCACAGCATATTGTATAAAAGATATCAGTCTTACAGTGAAATGGGAACAGCCCCTTGCTGTGACTAAAACCTTGAGTGACATTTACTGTTGTTTTAGTCTTCATATGTTTTATCAACTCATTTTGTTATTAGTTTTTTTTCTCATCTTCTCTACTAATGTAATAGCATTAATGCTTCAAAAGTACATTAAATTGATATTTTCTTTTGCTTTCGATACTTCTTTTCCTCAGTGCATGAGGGATCACTCACTTTAGTCTATTTTTTTGCAAGGACAGCAATAATATTTGGGTTATCTAAGTGTAATGTTTCATATTTAACAATTTTTCTTTAGTATATTCCTAAGTTATTTTTTGACTGATGATAGTATCTCTCTAATTGTTTAAGAAACTAAAAATAATTACCTACTTGTCCTTTGGAAAAAATGAATTCTTAAGCTATCTGCAAGTTTAAGAATCTACTGTTTCTTTTAATTTGCATTTTTATATTTTGTT
>VWYP01032555.1:57237-127783 GCA_013400435.1 Pycnonotus jocosus | reverse complement strand
GGTTAAAATGCACTACCACAGAATTCCACTTCTTTCCTTGCATGTTTGCTTCCTTGCAATATTGTTCCTACACTTTTTTATAGTGTGTCAAAACTCCATGATACCTCTTCCTGCCCCTGGTGCTTAGATAACACAGTTTTGTGTGTAGTTCATCCAATCCAACTAACCTTTTCTGCTGAATATAAATCATATGACAGATAAGAAAATGCAGCCCTTTCATTCTACTCATGGTTTTAGTGCAGACCTCCTGGCCATGTTGCCATTAATATCTATTCTTGCCCTTGTCTTTTTGTTTTCTTTTTAAAACAGAGATAAAATAGACAAAGCTCACAGGACTTGGGATTCTTTGAAGGTTAATTAATTAATATTTGTTAAGTATTAATGGGAAGATGCATGGGTATTATTCTGTTCCAAGTGAAGTATTTAATGCATACCTACAACAGCCCAACATGAAGCAATCAGAGGAACTTTATTCCTCTGGATTGCATTCAGTCAAACCAGCTTAGAATCCTCTCATCCCAGCTTCAGTGTAAGGCTTTGAAGAATATATGAAACTGGTGACATAAGCTTGGCCCACTGCAGGAAGCAAAGCATGCATTGCTAACTCCTGCTAAATAAAGCAAATGACTTTTCTTTTTCCTTTGTGAAGAGCAGATTCCCTTATGGAAAATTTAAAAAAGAACCAACAAAACACCAAGGTAACCGATCTCATTCCAGAACTCTCAGGTTCTGTTTTTATTGCTCTTGAGTCCTTCATGCTTCCAATCATTTATGGAAGCTGTCACATGGTGGAGCTGGAATGATTCAAGAGTTTGTTAAGTGAAGAGAAACAGGAAAAGAAGGGCCTGGCTGTTCAGGCAAATGACATCAGTGCTTCGGCATCTTGTCCCAGGCCTTGGAAAATGCCGTGTCTCTGCGAGAAGGATTGCAGAGTGATGCTCAGAGGCAGGAGTGGTTTGGTTTCTTGGCCAGCATGCAAAATAACACTAGACTTAATCTCTTAAGATTTATGGGTAACAACAAGTCAAGTGGAAGATACGAGTGTGTAAATTGTAGCAAGGAAAAAAGCTTATAGTAATGAAAAAAAAACTCATCCAAAAGGGTGATTGTGCATCTGCAGAAAGTACAAAAACTGTAAGGAGTGTCTAATCTTCCTTACATGTCTTAATTTACTGCCAGCACAGGTTTGTTGGCTGGATTTTCTTTTTTCTCCTTCTTAAGAATAGGAATTATACCTGTGTGATAATTCCTGTGAACTCTGCAAACACAAAGCTAGGAAAGAATTTATCTATTTCCTGGGATAATGAAATGGAAGCTGCCAAGCACTCATGGCAAGCAGATATGCTTTAGCCATGGATTCTTGAGACTCTGGTTCTGGTACCTCATGAGAGATTAGCTGAAAAATCTTGAGATGCTAAAGCAGCATGTATGCGTTGACATATTTCCCTTTCAAAGTGAGGCTTTGGCTTAAGGACCACTCAGCCCAGAGCTGATAGGAGTCTCTGAAATCCTGCACATTTCTACAGCTCAGGAGACAGTGTCAAGGACAATGATTGCCCCTTCTGGTACTAGAATACAAGAATAAAACAAAAACCAGTGGCAGTGCCTGGCAAGAAGCATGTCCCAATGTAAAAGTGGTGGAAGTACACCAGTGAGGGAAAAAAATCTAGGATGTGCTGATTTCAATTTTGCTTTTTCAACTTGATTTGTACTGTTACCCCTGTCCATTGTGTTCTCTTTTAAGGAATGTACATACTTAATGTTAGTAATGACATTTTACTGACATAGTGGTCTGAAAAGTCACACCTTGTGACATGCTGGTAAAAAAAAAAATTCTACATCAGTAGGGTTGAAATGTAGAAAATCATTGACAGAATCACACTGATGCTGTTTGCTGCATTATGGCATTCTCGCTGAAAGGACAGAGAAAGCTAAGCTTAGCCTCTGCAGCGTGCCCCAGGTGTTCAGCTCCAGTCTAGAGACAGGGAAGCCAAAGCACAGACATTGTGCCAGTGCTGGGCTGAGGAGTTGTGTGCTCCCAGGGCTGCTGACACCATGTCTGCTGTAATACCTGCCCCTCTTCCAGCCTCTCTATAATGCGCTGGAGAAATGTGGTGTAGGAAAAGCTACAGAAAAAGGAGGTGTAGGCAGTTAGGCTGCTCCTCTGGCATGTGATTTCTCCCTAACTGTGCTCTTTTGCAGCAGGCACAAGCAGTGTTGGCAGTGAAGCAGCAGCAGGGCCAGGGAGGTCAGTCCCCAATGTCACCAGCAGAGCCCTGGGACTGAGCCAGCTGGAAGGTGAGAGGGTGGAAGCAGGCAGTGACAATCACAGCACCGGTGAAAAAAGCTCAGCAGCAGGAAGGTGCCAGCGTCCCAGCCTGCTGGGAGATGCATGTTTTGGGATGAGGATGTGGCAGCTGGTGGATGGCACTCAGCAGCTGTGGTTTGCGAAAGTGAGCTTCCCTGGCAGCCGTGGTGGGCAGCAGGGCTCTGGTCACTGTCTGCAAAAGGTGCTTTAGGTTGCTGCTGAGCACCTTCTGCAAGTGCTCTCACAGAAGGAAACCGCAATGGGGAAGTCACTGTTTTCCCCCTTTGCCTCCCAGAGTTCCCTCACAGACCAACAGTGGTTTACAGAGGAGCTTTTTGCCCGATTGCAGCCACTGTGGTGTGTTCAAAGCCACGGCCAAGGGACCCTCTCTGCTCAGTGCCAGCCAGCAGCCCCAGGCACTGCATTTCCTTTTTTCACCTTCAAGATGTGGTTCAGCAAGAGAAAAAGTGTGGCACAAAGGGGATAATGAATGTCATCTCTTTTGGAAGAGAGGTGACAATCCCCATAAATCCCTTTCCTGCTAGCAGCTGCAGTGCCACTGCAGCAGGCATGGCTGGCAAGGGAATGAAAATAAACTCCTGAAGCATGGGAAGAACTCTCAGGAATGAGAGTATAAAGTGTTTAAAACCAACTTAATTAAAGCCTTATCTTGTGGCACTATAGACACATGTTCAGATTACAACAGTAACGTTAGTGCAAGTCTAGGGCTGAGGAGGGAAATGCTGTAACAGTGGAGGGCTTTATGGATGGGTGGAAAGTTGTATTTTCCCTTGGGAGCCCAGGGAGATAGCAGTGGGAACTAGTGAGCACTGTCATTGCAGCAGCAGCCAGTCAGAAACCACTAGACCTCATGTGGGTTAGTCATATCAAGTCACAAGATGTGACATTGACTGGTGACTGCAGAACACACTGCAACTTGCTTATTTTCATATGCTGAAAGCACAAACAGAAGCAATTAATTTCCCTTTTTCTTGGTAAAATAAACGGAGAAAACAAAACTGTTTTGACTGGATAAAATATTTTGGCAGCAAACAAGTTTTGTTGAGGCATTTACATTTCTTCAAAACTAATTTAATTCCTTGTTTAAATTATACCCAGACAATTTAAAAAATATTTTTAAAAATGGATATTTGAGGGTGTAAACATAATTGTTTTGTCTACCCTAGTTTTTCCCCTGTTGGTTTTAACTTAAACTGCCCTATGATCTTGTTCCAAATTTGTAGGTCACTTTCTCCTTCCACAAAAGTTCATTTTCAGTGAAGTTTTATAGTATATTATTTTACATTTATTTATCTTAATATACTTTGTCTATTTTACCCCTGAAGCATGCCCAGATCCAGTGTGACCAAGCAGCATTGTTATTCCCCTACTTTAACCAAATAGGTTAAATTCCAAATAGGAATTCAGATTGCTATACATACCTTTCTGCATAATTTGCCTTTACCACAATTGTCCACTCTGAAATTCTCAGTAAGACTGTCTTGCTTATTAATTTTAAAAGTTTGACACTTTGCCCACAAGTGTACACAGTCCCAGGCCTTTTTTCTTCTCCATGCAGCATAGTAAATAAAGCTATTTCTAATGAAGTCTGTGAGCTGGCACTGATGCCAAATTTGGATCTGTCTGCAAAATCTGTTTCAAAGGAAGGCCCTCAAAAGCAAAGTGATGGCAATTATTGTTACTATGAAATTCATGTGAATGCTTTGTTCTTACATGAACTGAAGGTCCAACTTGTATTTAAGACCATGGGATTATGTAGATTCTGGACATTTTGACTGGTGTTACATGTTACAGCTTTAAGAGTTTTGTCTAACAGCACTTTGTAGGGAGAGCAATAACTACAGGGAGAAAAAAAGAGAAGCAAATAGTTATTTTGCATTTGAATCCTGCCATCCAAAAGGAACTAGATTTTGACTTGAATGCATACATTATTAGAGGAAGTCTGCTCTGAGTTAAAAGAATAAAATGGCTTATGAAAGCTAAAGAATATGTAGAAGTTTCTTGTCTACCACAGTATGAAAGAGAAGGATGGAAAGTTAATAGTTCCTGTGTTTTCAGGCAGGGTCCTAATAGCTCAGAAAATAAATGGCTGATCTAGTGAAGGTGAAGTTGTTTGCAACGGGAGAATAATTGCAATTACCAGTAGAATACAGTGTTTTCACACAAGGCCAATTAGAAGTGTCTCACAGCACAACAGCTATTTTTAATTAGCCATGTATGTGGGAGATAGAAAAAAATCTTTTATTTAGGTACACTGTCTTGCAGGAAAAATTCAAGAAGCAATATCTACATGGCCTTTAAGCCAGATGAGCTTTTGATCCTTTCTCTCAGACAGCCATAGGCTGTAATGAATTTCCTCTGGTCTGGGTTTTTGCTTTGTAAAGGCATTATTGCTTTCTTTTCTTGGTGTCAGCTGTTGGTGGCTTCATTTTCATCCCAACACATCCACATCCTTTAGACATCCTCTGTGTCCCTGAAAACCCCATATTTGCTTCTGATGGATGATGTGCAGCATCTGCTTGAGCCTGGAGAGTGGACGACCAGCTCAGAACACCCCAGACAAAAGACTCCTCTCTGGTGAAAATGCCCACACAAGAACCTGGGGAAATTTTGTATGGGCAATCACTCAGAGGTGTTTTTCTTTCTCATTTCATTGGTTCATGCTGCTTCTGCAACCTGCTCCCAGGAATATTCAGAGGGCAATTTTAGCATGCCTTGTGTGCCTATGCTGTAATGCTGTCAAAAGACACAATCAGGGCCACGAATTAAAATCACAGAGTAATATGGGTGCCTAAATAGCTTTGCCTGAAACAGTGGTCATTTAACAGTCCAGATAAAGATCTGCCCACAACCTTTCATCTTTCTTGACCAGCTTGAATTTATGTATGCATTCGTTTTGAACAGCTACATGAATATAGAGAAACAGATGTTAAGAGTGTTTGAAGTCTTGTTATAGGACAATTCTCAAGAAGTGAAAAGATGAATGCAATAAAATAATACTCCAACCATTCTACTTGCAAAGTATTTCATAAACACTAACTTGTTCTCAAAACATTTTGGTCAATTAGAGAAACTTCATCCACAGTTTACAAAAGAGGGATTTGGAAAGCAATGAGCTGGAAATTTCAATGGAGCTCCCAGACACTTTCTTTGGCTCAATACAACCTAATTTCCTTCCAGGCACCAAGATATTTGATGCTTCCTACAAAAACTACACTGTAGGCCTTTTGAGCCTATAAAACTGGTGTCTCCTATGCAACCTTGACTTGACAGTACTGATCTTTTATCAGGTGTTTGGCAGCTGCCAAAGAAATTATTCTTCCCCAGGTGGTGGTGCTTGATAGGCTTTCTGCAAAGAAGAAATTTGTCATCTTTGCCATGTCAAAGATTCCCGCAGAATCTTTTTGCCAGATACAGAAATAACCTCCACATGGGCAGAGGCTTCCTAGGTTGACTATCTCCATCCCTTCTTGCCCAGCAATTCTTGCCCAATTCCCACCACAGATCTTACCTTTCCTTGCATGCACTGGTATCCTTCAACCATAAGCCTCCTGTTAAGTTGAAATGCATTTTTTTCAAATTACTGACATGATGGGAATTGGGTTTATAAATCAATAATTGTTGTGAGTCAGCCTTATCTGACCCCTAGAAATGTGTGGGATTTGCAAATGAAGCCAACTGCATGTGGTAGACCTGTATGGGAAAGTAGACACCCAGATTAATTTTGCCAGATCTGTTCAGGACCAGAGGAAAGTTATGTGACTGCTTATTTTGGTCTGGCACATGTGCCATGTGGAAAATAGCTGCTGTGGGTCTGGGAAAACACCTGGAACTTTCTAAGCATTCATGAAAAGTTTATTTCCCGGGGAAATATAATATATTCTGACAGCTTCAGATTTTATGGGTATTGTTTGGGTTTTGTTATCTATTTCCTGATAAAGTTACTCCTTTCCAAGGCATACAGTACCTTTCTCATGTCACTGCCATTACCAGGGTCTGCATCATTGCCCTAGGTGGCCTTTATTCAGGGCTTCAGGCATGTGCTTAAAGCAGCAGAGTGATTTGAAAAGGACTTGAGCCTTTATGCTTGAAACCAAAGCCAAATCATATTGCCTGGCTCTTGTACTTCACTGCACTCCTGTACTGTGTGTGTCCCCACCTATGGCTCCATCCAATTCCCTGTTGTATGCTCCTGATTGGGGTGTTCCTCTTCAGCAACAGCCTGCATATCTCTGGGACTGACCTTTTGCAAAGGACCTCTGTTCTAGCAGGGGTTTCAAACAAAAGGCTTTCAGGGAGTCTGGCCTTCCTTCCACTGGAAAACTGTGTGCAGTTCTCCAACATTTCATAGCATTGTTGGGAATCTTGAGGAATGTTGAGGAATCATTCCATCTTACTTCTTGCTCCTTATACATGATCCACAGTAGAAAACCTATGAAACTGCAACTCTTTTGAAAGCAGTGCCTCTGAAAATGAGGACCAAATACTTCCACAAAGGCAGCAAATTTACCGTAGTTGGAGGTTTTCAATGAGATTCTTTCTCAAAACAGTTTTAAGATTCTTCTACTATAAATCTCATGTTATGGTCATATTTTGATGTTCCTATGACTGTTTTTTAGTCTGCAATCACTTTGTTGAAAGAGTCATGCTTTATGCTGCAGAGCTCTCCGAACATTACTGTTCTATTGAATAACCTTGTTGCCTGAGTGTCTGTTTTATTTCTCATGTATCCCACTTTTCCTTTGATCCAGACACATACAGGCATGCCCTCCAAGGGGCCTTAGGAGATGACAGGGATATTTGAAGATACTTAAAGGATATACAAAAATAAATTGCATTTTCTTCTCAAATCGTTTCAGCTCCAAAGTAAATACTGTGTATCATTACCAGTTGGATCACTGTTTGAAAAAACCATTCTGCCTTTGTATTTTGAAACAAGCTGGATTTGGTGGATCATTGGGCAATTAGCAACAGTTTATCTGAAGTACTGTCTGTACCGTCTTGCACCTAATTAGCTCTTTGCTCCCCCAGCAAGAGTGAGGAGGTGAATCCTTTGGAATAAAAATAAAATGCAGATTGCCAAGTTTAATAGTGCTGATATTGAACAGGGGCCCAGGCTCAGATTTTACAGGTTATTGTGTGCCCTATCACTATTTGCCTGTCCTGCATGTTATGGAGGTCTGAAATTCACCTCAGGCTGTGACTTAACTGAAATCCCCTCACAAATCATTGACACTTTGTTTCACAGCCCTAAGTTACTTTTGGAAATTACTTTTACTGCTCTCAGTGCCATGGAAATATCACATAACTACCTTTAAAATTTTGAACTGTGATGCTTTTCTTTGTTTTGTGCTCAGCCCTCCCTCCTGTAACTGGATCTACTAGAACTTAATTAAGTTCTCTGGGTAAGTTATGAAGCTTCCTCAAAGTTTGTATGAGGCTCAGAAATAGCAGCTGGAGTAGGTAACATTTACTGATGACTCCTTTCTGCCAGAGGGAACGATGTGTTTACTACACCCTGGGAAGGCAGCTGAAGCCCCTCCAGGAAGTAATGTCACTCAGCATGCTCACCAAACTTGGCTCTCCTGCCTCTCCCAAGCAATTCCTGTGGTTACCTGTGCAGGCTCTCTCACTGTGTGCTTGCTTTGATGCTAAGAGACAATGGTAATTGCAGCATTATGAAATACTCAAAAGATTGGCTTGGCTGAAGGACATAAATCCAGGAGGGGAAATGCTGGGATGATGGATGAATTCACAGACCAAAGGATTCCCATGTTGACGTGGTAGCAATAAAACTTCTTAACTCCAAGCCCTGCAATCTCAAGTGAAAGGAAACCCTGGCAGTCTTCCATGAATGATGTGTTCAGACCTTGTTGTTTTCCCTTTGCTTTGTGATCACTGCAGAGGATGGAGACTGGGACTAACCCTCTTCCACATGAGTCAAAACAAGAGCTTGCGTGGTGGCCAAACCCGTGAGATCACAGAAGGGCACCGGAGAAGCTTGGGGTTATTATTTCACCCAGCTGGCAGATGCCACAAAGATCACACGATACAATTATCTCAGCCTCCAGGAAAGAAGCAGACACTTTGACTCCCCACTCTTGGCTGTGTAGAAGTAACACTGGAGACAGTCTTCTCTAATTTCTTTTTATTTTATTCCTAAGAATTATGGCTCTGCATCCTGATGAAACTTCTGGACTAATTATTTCAGACTGATTTACTAAAGTTGATTGAAAACAGTGGGCAGAGAAAAATGCCTAGAGAACAGAAGATGTTCTTCTTTACTTGACAGCTCCTTCCCAAAGTAGAGCAGCATGGTCATGAAGTTTTCTGCTCACCTGCATGCCTCAAGTGGGACCTGAGGTTCTCTGAAACTTGCATGGGCTGCTGATGAGAGACAAAGAAAGCACCAAAATAATTAATAGAGAAGATTTTAAGTGATCAGATTAAAAAAATTGACTGTGCATCACATGGGTTTTCCAGCAGCTGTTAACAGTGTAGCTGACTACACAGAATCACAGAATGGTTTGGAACAGACCTCAGAGGTCATCCAGTTTCATCCCCTCTGCCATGGGCAGAGATACCTTCCACTAGACCAGGCTGCTAAGAGCCCCTCCCAACCTGGCTTTGAACACTTCCAGGGATGGGGCATCCACAACTTCTCTTGGAAACCTGTTCCAGCCTCACCACCCCCTGAGTAAAGAATTTCTTACTAATATCTAATCTAAACTTACCCTCTTTCAGGGTAAAAAACCACCTTCTTTTGTCCTATCACTACATGTCCTTGTAAAAAGTCCCCCTCCATCTCTCGTGTAGGGTCTCTTTAGGTATTTCTGGGCATTGTGTAGAGAAGTTAAATCCAAATACACCCCAAAATTCTTCCTGGAGTACTTATAAGGTGCAAAAGTTCAGCTTAGGTAATCCGTGAGTCTGTGCTGCCGGTTTTTATTATAGTTGTCCCTGGTGACTCTTTCAATTACAGGATTGCTGTTGCTGCTCTAGCATTGTATTTATCACCATCATAGGGTGCTCTGTAGATGTTGCACTAAATAATATAATGGTAGCAAACAAACCTCTTTCCCCAGAGAGTTAGTGGTTTTGAACAAACAAACAAATTGACTAAAGTGGGAAAAAAATCAGCATATATAAAGATTAAGCCAAGGCAACAGTCCCAAACATAGACCTTTCTCTCCCTTTCTATGGTGCAAACAAGCAATTCACATGTCTTCTGAGAAATGCAGGGTACGGTTAATCCTGTATTTTGTGTATGAGATAACAATTCGTATAAATGAACCATTTAAAGGAAGTGGCTGTGAGAACTTTCTATGCTGGTGTGCCTGATTTAGGAAGCTGTGGGTGGCAGAATGAGAGGCTTCTTTTATATTTCATTTGAGAAAAACTTTGGATGCTTTTTGTTCCTGGTACCCCTAAGTAGTAGTCAAAGTATGATTATAGACCATTATTTTCCTCCCCTGTGGAAATACTGATTGATCTGTGTCGGAAAAGCAATATTCAGGCTCTTGCAAACTATTCAGGAGCAGGGAGTAGTTGTTAGTTTTCCTATGAAGAAAGCATGAGATTTTTGCCCTTGAACATGGAGCTGCACAGTAAGGGTCCTCAGAAGTTAAAAACATTTGAAGTGGAGAAATAATAAAAATTGGGGGCTGCCACACCTCACTTTTCCTCTGTGCAGATCACTCACTATAGAGAGCACAGCTCAAAACCAGTGTGGTTGTACAGAGCTGTGACTGTGTGAGACGTCACTGCCAGCCCTACCCTGTGGGGTTCACTTGGGCTGAGTCACTACTGAAATTACAGTGGCCTCTGGATGGCCAGAGGAAGAACCTCCCTCCCACAGCCCACGCTGGCTCTGCAAAACAGAAAAAACCATGAGGCTGGAGGGCAGGAGTCAAGGGTGAGAATGTTTCCATGAAATAAGACAGAGTTTTCAAACCACACAGATCAAGAGAGAAAGCAGAGAATAATACAAGGGAAGAAAAAATGAAATCAAGGTTTCCCCAGAGTTTAGTTCTCAAATATCTATTTCTTTATTTTCTTTTTGGTTTCGAAATGTCATGTGAACTTCTTTACACAAGTTGCTATTACCTGAATGTTAACTGTATTGATTTGAATGTGCTCATATTAATCATGAAGATATCAGCAGGCTGGTGTCTGGCTCTCATGGAGGAGTCCACAAGAGAAGAACCACCTCAGCAGGCCCAGAGCAAACAATCTGAGAAGGGTATAATCTTGACTGCCTGATCAGAGGGTGTGTGCCAAAGGCTGTTGGTTGCAAGACTGTGTGATGACTGTTTCTTTTGGCTTTCTCTGTGGAACTTGATGAAGAGACATGTTGTAGCTCATGATCCAAGAGTTGATAACAGTGAAAGTATCCAAGTCAACTGGCTGCAAACTAGAGGAGGAGGGTAAAGGAAAAGATCCTCTGGTGATGTAAAACCTTGTCTTGGTTTTGGCTGGGAGAGAGTTAATTTTCTTCCTACCAGACAGTACAGTGCTGTGGCTTGGAATTAGGATGAGAATAATGTTAATAATACACTGATTTTTAGTTGTTGGTGAGTAGAATTTGCTCTACTTCTTCAGCTTCTCAGCTGACTCACACTGGGCAAAGAGCTATTCCACACTATGTAGAGTTGTGCTTGGTTTATAAGAACAGAGAAAAAACAGCACAACATAGACAACAAATGCTGTCTCAGTGGCTTCAAACCAAGATTTCAAATAAATGTAGAAGTTTTACTTTCCTTTTCTGCCTCTGTGCAGGAAAGCTCCGGGGGAGCTATGCAAGAAATGTTTTTCTGATGGAGGTTTATTGGAGAGATTACATTGCCTGGGATGGGATGAAAGAAATAAAATAAAATAAAGATATTTTAGACCACAGAGGACCAAAGTGAAATTGACTGCAGGGACAGAGAGAAGGCTTCTTGTGGACTTTTCAGATTGTCTTGAAAGGCAGCCCTTTTGGTGTGGATGTATGAAGACATATGAGAGAAATGGGATACCTGCTGTGGGTGAGAAAGCACAGGAGCAAAGAGAGTTTCAGAAGGGCAATGGGACACTATACCAGTGGATGCTGCTTCCTTTTTGGTAAGACGCCTTCCTGAAGTATAATGAATTAGACATAAGAGATGTCTGGAAATCAAACTTTAGCAGAGACCTGAGATTTCTAGGTAATACATTGCAGCAGAAACAAACTCTGTGAGGAACTGCCAACACAAGCAAGACATCCACTGAGGTTATTGAGCCAAAGTTTATCCCAGTGTGCACACTGTTCCAGCAGATGCAGGGGAAGTTACACAAAGGCTGTGATTTACTCTGGCATATGCAAAGTCCTCATTGTGCCTTATTCAGTAAACTTAAAATGTCTCAGGGGAGAGGAAAGAGAGGAAATTCCATGCTTTACTTTGCAGCTCAAGGAAATTACCATAGCTTGCCCTAAAGAAACCTGCAGCAAAAGCTTGGCTGCACTGAAATTAGTGGCAAAACTCACATGATTTTGTGCTGCTTCACATCTGATGGTTTTTTCTTAGCAATTAACCTCTCTCACTTCTGTCACACCTTGAATCTTGCTCATGACTGCATGTCTATTTCCTCCAAACTAGAAAGTGCTTTCCGTGGGCCAATACACTCATTGCAACCACCTCCTTCCTTCTCTCTTACTTATTCTTCTTGCCTCCTGTTATTTCCTTTTTCCGAGAGAGAAATTATAGTTGCACACTGTGCTTTTCCCCTTTTGCTTATATGCATGTATTTTCCAGATGTCAATCCCCAGGTGCTCATGGTAGTTCTAGGTAGGATCTGAAACTCTAGGAAGGTGGCCCACCACTTCTTGGAGCTGGGGTCTGACTTAAAAGAAGCCTTGAGACAGCTCTGGGAGCCATTGTACAGTGGCTGTTGCTGTTATGGAAGAATTTCTGAAAGTTTTTGTAAAAGATGATCTAGAGCCATATTCAGATTTGCTCCTTGGTTTCCAGCTCTACAGCTCTGTGGCCTTTGTGAGATGGGAAGGAGTGCAAAGGCTCACCCTAAAAGCCTGATATTCTAAACCTCATCTGAAACAAATGCATCATTTTGAAAAGGCTTGTCATTTTACATCCAGTCACTGGTGCTGGCTCTTCCTTTGCACACAGCTGTCTCATCTTGTTATGCATGCATATGTACATTTAAGAGGTCACCTACTAAGAACTGGCATAATTTGGTTTTGCGTTTGACCTACAAGGTTACACACTTTGTTGCTCCCATAGGCTGTATTTCCTGGGATTTGGGAAGAATTTTGCAATAAAGTACTTATTGCAACTACAAACTTTCTCTTTTGCCTTACCATCCTCCTTTCCTGGGTGCCTGTCCCACAGCTGCCTGGCAGGTGCTGCCCTTTTTCCTGCAGCAGTTTTCTCTCTGCTCTCACTGGAGGGGTGTGTGTCTCACTGCTCCTTTTCTCCCTTCCCTCTTCCATTTTGCCAGGGGGGGTCTGATGTGCCCCAAACTGTCCAGCTCTCCCCTATTCCAGCTGGCCTTTCAGGGTGCTTTTAAGGCTTGCCAGGGGACAAGCAGCACTCAGGTAGGGGAGATGAGGCAGACTGGAGTACTAAGGCCTGCTGTCGTGTGATCTCCAGGCTGCCAAAAAGGCAGTGGCCATTCTTTATCTCACTGTCTTGTCGGGAGAGGACATCAAACCCACTCCAACTCAAATCAATAAATGTCTCTGGCTTTTCTTACTGTGTTTAAACTCATCACATTCAGCAGTGATGGAAGTTACAGAATGCCCAAGAATATCAGTTTGATCATGGGAAAATTGTTTCTGTGAGCCCTTCTGCCTCAATAGCTCTCAGTCAGTCTCCATTACTTAAGGTGTCCAGGGCCTTCCCAGAGACTCTTTTGGTTTTAAAGCAGTAGTAAGAACTTAATGCATATGGATGATAGGTCTCAAAAGGACATGCTGGATGTATTAGAATAAATGCTTTCTCTTAGCAAAGTTTTCAGAGAAGGCATTCCTACGGTCTTCCTCTTGTATCCTACAACTAGACTGTCCTATTTAAGTTTGCAACAAAAGTGTAGGATGTTCAGACACTAAGAATGCCTTTTCATTGGCTTTGTTAACCTTACATGTCTTGTTTCTAGGAGTCATCTTTTTCCTACATTGTAAGCTGTGATGCTTGCTGGCATTACTAAATTCACTAAAGCCAGGTTTGCAGTTGATGGGTTTGCAGTTCTGCAGCTTGCAGAACTTCCCAAAAGCAATAGGCCCATACACAGCAGCACAAAGGGATCCTTCTTATCTCTCTTCCTTGTTCCAATTCCCAAAAATACACACCAACAAGCCCAGTGCACATTGTCTGGTATTTCCTAATAAAAAACAGCTTAGGCTTATAACTGCAAATGGTCTTTACGTGTTGGTATAGTCCTGGTGTCCCCTTACAGGATGATGCAGTGGTAATGTCTCCTACCATTAGACTTAGACTTTCAGAAGAGCTGACCTGTAAATAAGCTCTTTTTGGATGAAGTGTTCAGAGCTGAAAGCTAGGTCTGCTGCTGTTGTAAGCCCCAGAGCACCAAGTGTCTTTGGTGGCAGCAAGCTCAAGTTGAAATACTAAAAGGTTGTTCTTAAAACCTCCAAACTTTCCACATTATTTTATTATTATGCTGGTTTAAATTGTATGTTATGTGATGGCTGGCTAGGAATTATCTGAGTTGTGAGTATGAGTTTGTCAAAATGCATCGATTCATCTTTTGCTAGACAAGAAGGAAGTGACATAGCAGCTATCAAAAAAACTCACAAACTTGTCCTTGCAGAGTGTCCTTAAAAGAACCCTTTTCAAAATAAAAAAAATGTGGTTTGTATATGTGTGAAGAACTTCCTTTTCCTTTCCTCCTCACAGATGTGTTCATTATGTTTCAGTGTGCCCAGGCTGATTCTGTGCTGGGCTCCTCTTGTACCCAAATACCTCTCTTGCCCCCAGTAACCAAGATTCATTTTGAGACTATTTTTATTGATGTACATGGACCAAATCCCATCACCCTACATGGGATGTTAATTACATCCTTGCAATTACAGGGTTACATGGCTTTTCTCTGCATTTGCATTCATGAAGTAAAGGCAGAGCCTGACTCGGAAGATATTCCAGATTCATTTCTGATGGCAACCATCACGCTTGGCAAGAGTGAAATTACCTCCTTGTTGATGAAGGCAGATATCATCCACTAATCTTGACTGAACACATACCAACCCAAGAAATGTGAACCCTTCAGTTAATTTTATTAAAGAAAGAAGCAATGGAAAAAGTTGAATTCTTCTTTTCTTATGGATCTGCTTCAGAAGAGGGCTACGTTGTGACTGAGGGTGCCATGTCTAACTGCTGTGGACAGGAGAACTTCTCATGAGGTGTTCTGCCAGACAAACTCTTATAATGCTTTTGCTCTTATAGAGCACTGACTGAAAATAAACTTAATTTTCTGCAAACATGAATAAAATCATGAAAGGAAATGAATAGGATAACACAATGCTCTTGAAAGTTACAGATTTCTAATGGAGAAGATAAAAAAATCAGTGTATATATGGCTGTAAAGAGATCATAAAGAGACCATTATTTCCTTTTTTATCCTTTTTAAAAAATATCTAATACATTTCATGCTCTTTCCTCTGGAAAATATTTTGGATATAAATTGAGGAGAAAAACATTTGTCTAGTTTCAGAACAACCAGCCAAACAGAGAAACTTGTTTTTCTGCTTCTTTTTGTAACACATCTCAGAATGAAAATGTAAGCAAATGAAAGTGAGAGGAGTTTAAACAAAAATTAATTTTTAAACATTTTTTCTTTGGACCTACAAAGAGAGGGGAGGCTGCTTCTCTGTTAGGAAAATGCTGCTTTTATCCTCCTTTCAGTTTTTGAAGGGGAAGGTCTTTGTAGCATGTACCACACAGGAGGGATTTATTGCCCAGAGCTGAGCACAACTGAAAAAATAATTTTGACCTGATACGTAGAAGTAATGTCTAGACAGAAAGCATTGAAATGCTCCAGGGGAAACTCAGAGTAGGAACTAGTTATGACAAATTGAACTTTTGAAGTGACAAATAGAAGCAAACATGTAAAAACCTGAAGATTTCATAAAGTAAATGTGAGATTTGCTACTGACCTAAATGAAAGTGGAAGACAGGGCAAGCCAAATGAGAGTGCATTTGTTTCTGCTGCCCTTTTCTTCCAAACAGGAGCTAGAGCAATTCCTGGTGGAGCCATGCTACACAAGAAGAAAGGTGAAACCACCTTTTTCATTTGGGTTGGATTTCTAAACAAAACCAAAGCTTTCTTTTACCTGGTCCAGTTGGAAATCTGGATTGATCTCACAAGAATTTTTGTTAGGATAACCTAGAGGTTAAGGAACTAATTTGTGTGGGCAAGTATTGTAATTAACTGGGCTGAGCCCCGTAGGCAGCTGCAGGGAGCTGTATTTGTGAGGTCCTGAATATGTCATTTTTGGAGGCATTTTGCTTTAACAAAGGTAAATGCTTGTTTGATGGTATTATGGGTTGTAAAGTGTCCCCTGCTTCTGCAGGTGTTGAACTGAAGAGTGTGCTTCTGAAATGTTAGAAGTGGGAATCTGATATTGGGATGAGAATTTTGATTACAGGAAGAATTATTGAAGGAAAAGACCTATAGCCAATTGTCTTTATACCTCCACAAAATCCTGAGTTCTTGATCTGTATCAAGGCATTCAGCCTTTCTCTCTGCTAATCCACTAACCAGCCTGTGGCATTGAAATTGACTCCAGAGTCACAAAAGTTACTTAAATACTGGAGTTTTCTTGACTGCAGAACATAAAAATGAGGAAAGAGCAGAGGGTTGTTTATATTTAAATAAGCACAGCAAATAGGAGTTTTCTTTTCTTTCTCTAGACTCTCATGATTTTGTTGGTTTTTATTTTACTAGAACATCTGAATTTTTACCAAGGCAAATAATAAATCCTCACAATCTTAATTAAAATGGCAACAAGAAGCATGCAATAGATGCTGATCTTCTCTAATATCTTTGAGACCACTTTTTTCCTGCTGCTGTGTGGTATAAAAAATATTTAATTTTGAATGGCACTAAATTATAGAAGTTCTTGAGTTCTGATGTATTCTCAGATATCAGCTTTAAGACTATGTAGATGTATGGAATATCTTGCACCTAAGGTTTTTGGTCCCTTTACTTTGGAGAGAACTGGAGCAGCAAAGGGAGAGCATGCATCTGGAAGTGTTAGGTGATCCAGTGCAACGTCCTGTAATA
Source organism: Pycnonotus jocosus (assembly GCA_013400435.1). Lineage (NCBI taxonomy): Eukaryota > Metazoa > Chordata > Aves > Passeriformes > Pycnonotidae > Pycnonotus > Pycnonotus jocosus. The sequence continues at coordinate 111,177 of VWYP01032555.1, read as the reverse complement.
ATATCCTATTATGCTTGTCTGAAATTATTTGATCTCTCTTTTTTTTAGGGGGGAAGGGGGAGGGGGGCAGATGAAATAGATGTCATGAGATGATCTTCCTTCATTTTTCAGGCCAAATGACTCTGTAAGAGTTAACCTAGTCCAAAACCTGGATTGACTGTCATTTAGTGACTGCTTTGTTGCTCACACACAATGACCATAAGAGTTACACGTCACTTAAAGCATGGCAATAGTGTTAACAGAACCCGTTTCCTGCTCATACTCTGCCATGCTGACTTTCAAGAGAATGACTCTATTATGTATCACAGAACATGACCATAAACATGGCAGAAGAGAGGATGATACTATTGCAGGCTTTCACATTTCTGGTTTGATTAATTTTCTTTGGCTGCAAAAAGGACATTTTATGTTTAATCCATGAAAGTAGGTTCATAGAAAGTAGAAAATGGAGGTAATTTATGGGGCATGAGAACTACACAAGGGGAACGTCTGAGAATAAATCTAAAATGGAAATGTTTGCAATGTCTTGCTTTGGGCACAATCAGCATAACCAGAACATGATATTGCCTGTTGGAAGAGTATATAAATTACTTGGCAACTGCACTGAATTGATGTATTGGTGTTCTTGGGCTGTAAATAGAGTCCTGGATCAGAAGTGATGAAAGATAAGAAGGAATGACCTGAGAGGCTTCTAAAATAGCTTTTCTACAAGTGTGTTGCTTTTGGAGAGGTCTAGGTAACAATCCATGGCAGATGGTGTGATCCAACCAGAATTACAGGGCTACAGACATCATAAAACCACAATTTGCAAGCAAGGTATGAATGCCTAACAAAATATATGTGATAAGACTTGATAGCAGTAGCATTAATGTATTCCTCGCTTCCTTTTGAACCCAGTGGTAAATATTTATCAGGTCTGAGCTGTATCACTGATCTTTAGTGCATCACAGAGCATGCCCACACAGCCACATGATGCTGTGTAGGATGACAATCCGTTGTCAGGAGGCATTGCTCAGGAAAGTGCTCACTTCAAGTATAATGAAAGTGAAATTGCTCCTAAATGCAGTTGTGAGCTGCTATTACATCACTCTTTGGACTGTATGCAAGGGGTTGCCAGCAAATACACTCTAGGTTTTCTGCTTTCCAGCAGGACAAGAAAACCATCTCCTTCTTTTTTGATTTCCTTTGTCTTCCTTTATATGCAATATGGGGGGTTTTGCAGAGAAACAAGATTTCACTTTTAAAATGTTATTCTTTTTTTTTTTCCTGTTGCTGATTTTTAGTAAGAACATCAAAAATTCACACTGAAAACATTACAAGAAAGGGGAAAATTAAATCCTTCAAGTGCTAATAGTTCCCTCTTACATTTGTGAGGATGTATATACCATGTAAAAATACTGGATTTAATTTTTGTCTTAGACTATTGTTTCTGATCATTTGCCTGCTTTGCCATTATAAACACTAGATTTGTTTCCAGCACATCTCTATTTCTGGCACATCTTTCCCTGTCTAGAAGGATATGTTGGAGACACACAACGCTCTCCTGAAAACCATGCAGTCCATATATGTAATTAATTCTTCATTAGCCCCATTTTTGGTTATAGTGAATAATATCATATTTGCTCTGAAGCAAAAAGTTTAATTATCCTTCTGTTTTACAAAGAAAGCTTTGTAAACCTCTTGTAATTACAGGCTGCTAAATATTATCTAACATTGACATTTATTCCACTTGAACATACAAAAATTATTTCCTCTTTATTGAAAATTCCTGAATTATTTGCTTAACTAAAGACTTGAATACTTAAATATGAGTGAAGCAAAGGAAAAGAAGATGTTTTCACCCAAATATTTTTTGTGTTTTTTAATGTGGGAATTGTGTATAATTTCACGCCAACATTAAAACAAGGCCTACACTAGTATAAAGCCAAATTCAAGCCCATGGAGTAGAATTCTAAGTGTGAAACCTCATACTAGAGCCCTTGACAAATTCAGAAAAGCTGGAATTTTATCCTGATGCTCTACCCTCTCCTTCATGGTCATGACCATTTCAACTTTAAAACTCACAGAAGCCTGAGCTTTTTATTCCCCCTTATTTTGAATGATGGAACATAATTACAGTCCCTGTGCTGCACATTTAGTTTTTTCTGTTTTGCAAAAGTGCTAAGACTTCAAAGCAGAGAAGACTCATGGGCAGGGCAGTTTTTACCACAGAACTGCTGAAGAAAATGGCAATTTTTGAAAGGCTGCTTTCTGAAAAAGCATTATAATACTTTAATATTTTATTCTGCATTTTGTAGTTAAAGCTCTAATCCTCCTACAAATTCCCCAAAGCATTTTTCTTGCAGGGTGGAGGGGGTTCATTCTGGAATGCTTTGTAAAATACAGATGTGTATGAAGGAGTATTTAAACTTGCATGACCCAAGCAGGAATGGGAGTTAATTTGAAAACAGAGTGTAACATTTCAAAGCATGGAATGAGGTAAGTTTCCAGCACTGAGCTTACTCATCAGCCCTGTAAGTTGCCATATAGATGATCTTTCCAGATCCAAAACCTTTCAATGAGCCCGGGATCTAGTTAAAAACTCTTCTTAATGTGGGTGCTGATCCTGCACATCTTTCACAAGTTGGTCATCAGCAGTCTAGGCCGTTAAGAAGAATAAAGCCAGGCCCATGGGTTTGGATGCTAAAGAAGCTGATGGAACAGTGTGAGCTGCTCATGGCTTCCGACCCTGTTTGTTTAGGTGGGAAAGTGGAGTGTTTGGCTCTTTGAAGGGACATGCAGTAAGCACTCTGGACATCTAATGCACATCCCCACGCAGCTGAGAGGACTTTACAAGTCCTTGTGCAGGTGGTGGTGAACAGCCTTCCCTGCTCAGGTTTCACAGCCCCCTTTGGCCACCCTATGGGACACAAATCTAGAAGCTGAGAGTGTTATGCAGCTTCCCACAGATGCCAACAAAGGGTGATATACACTACCTGTATTCTTTAGATGCCTTTTCATTCTTCTTAAGCAATACCTAAGTTGATTGCTTGTTTTCCTTGTACAGTTGTTTATGCTGAGATTCAGCTGGGCATGCATTTCTCAACCCCTCTAGTGTAGATTCAGGAGAATTTCTTTCTTGAGGAGTTGTTCAAACTTGGGCCAGAGTAAACAGGGTAAGAATCTCCCTGGATGGCACTAGTGGATTTAGTCTGGTTTTATATTTGTATAGCAAATGTTTTCTTGGAAGAATGGGGAAGAAGTTCTATTTAAAAAGCTTCAACAGTGTTAAGCTTTGATAATACACTCCCTTCTTTGCTTTGTTATAAATACCTGCTGGAAGAAAGGAAAAGGTTCTTTCATCTGAATCCCAAGTACATTAATCTCTGAAGTGACTGGTCAGGACAAAGTTGAAGTATCAGATAATGAAATCTGAAGTAGATTTTAGTGTAATTGCTCAATATTACATGTCGTTGAGGAAGATGGGGGAGGGTTGGTTTTGTTTTTGTACATGGCATCTGAAAAATCCTGCTTCCTAAAATTTTTCAGCTCTTCTGCGGCAAGGGTTGAGTTGCTTTTCTTAAGCTTTTTTGGGTGCATACTTTGCAAATGTTACTGCCTCTTAATTTATTGTAAAAACCATTTAAGTTAGAAGGGATCTCAGGAAGTCTGTAGTTCAACCTCCTGCCCAAAGCAGGATTAGCAATGAGATCAGACCACATTGCTCAGGGCTTTATGCAGCCAGGTCCTGAAATCCCCCAAGGACTGAGATTGCACAACCTTTTGGCAACTGAGCCACTGCCTGACTGTCCCAATGTGGGGGTTCCCCCTTCTATCCCTGTTTCAATTTGTGGCCATTGTCTCTCTGCTATGTAGCTCCCTTCTTTTCTCAAAAGTGCAGGATGTCTACTCTCAGGTACCCAAAGCCACCCCTTCTCGAGCCTGAACAAGCCATGGTCCACCAACATCTCCTCACAGAATGTGACAACTTCTGGCCCTCCTGGACCTGTCCTGTCTGACTCTAGTGTTCCCACCCTGGGGCCAGAGCTGGATGCCATACTCTAGGTGCATTCTCATGAATGCCAGGTAAAAGGAAATATTTGGTGATCTGTTGCCCATGATGCTGCTGGCCACCTTGGCTATCAGGCAGGCTGTGGCTGGTGCCCAGGTCACTGTTCATCACCACCCTGAGGTTCTTCTCAGCAGCACTGCTCCCCAGCCAGCACTGAAATCAGGGATTTTTACTCAGACTCTTCCTCCCCAGTGCAGAAGCAAGCCCTTGAGCTTTTTGAAGACCATCTCTTAACAAATCAAAAGCTCTGGGACCCTTTCTGAGCACAGAAAACCTGTGACCTAATAACCATGAAGAATTCCTTCCTGTAGTCTCTCCTCTCCTTGGGAACAAAAAGTTGGTGATGATGCTTCTGTTAAACACGTGCACCCTGGTAGTGATCTCTGTGAGAGATGGATATGCACAACAGGGGTTTCTATGTCCCACTGTGTTTCTTGAATCCTATTAGGGAAAGCAAAGAAAAGCCTTGCTTCTATTTCTAAACCCATCATTAGTTGTTAAAGCCACTGTTACTTTTCAGAAATACCATGGTGCTATTAATAAGGCAACAAGTATGGCAAAAAATGCCCTTTAATTAGTTACACAGAGATGAACTCTTAATTCTGTAACTGCTGTCTGTGCTTTATTTTGAAGGAGGAGGAAGGCTGCCTGAAAAGGAATAAAGAAGAATGAAAGTCTGAATTCCAAGCTCAGTTATGCCAGCTAGTATGCAGGGCAGCTTGGATCCAAATCTGTTTTAGGAAGGACTTTAAGATTTAGCTGGTTAAATCTGTACAAAATTAATTACTGTAACAAAGGAAGAAAGCAAGCCTTGTGGTGGTAGGACAAAAAGGGTTTTATTCCTGTTTCTTTACAGAATTTCCTTGGTGATCTTGACATTTTTAGGCTGTGAGACTTGGTCAAGCTTGAGTGCCTGTGGGTGGGCACCAGACATGCGTATGCAGGGATGCTTCCAGTAAGCAACCTGATTTTGAGGGCGTTTGATCATCAAACCTTCTAGATTGATGTGCTCTTCTTGGCCTCCCAATTTATCCGATGTGCTGCGGTCTGACTGGATGTCCACAAGTAAGCAGCTGATGCTTGCACAACCACATCACATCTGTGCTTCATGCTTTCTTGAGGGAAAGAAGGACTGATTCAATGCATGGCTCTGCCTTAGATCCAGGCAAACAGGATTTGGGTCTCCAGTCCTGTTTGCTGTTCTCTAAATTGGTTTTTTCAGTTTCTGAATCAGTGGACACAGATGATATCTTGGACTATCCAAGTCCTGAATGGGAAACTCAGCTGAGTGTCAGTAATCTGAGAGAAAAATAAAAGATGACACTTTATAGTCTCAAAAAGTTCAGCCTCAAATCTACTATTTTTTTTTTTTAATCTCCCTTGGCATCTGAGGAAATTGAGCATAATTTGAAGATGAAAACCTATATAGGGAAGGTCTGATCACATGAAAAAGAGCAGTCTGGAAAACATTATGCATTTTTAATAGTTTTATACTGACAATGGCGGGAAGTAAGCTGGAGGCAACGACAACTTTATATGTTTTATGTATTCTGATACAGTCATGTGCTGGGGTCTCTTGTCTGGTGGTGGCAACCATGTGCAGCTACTCAGGCTCAGTCTTTCATGCTGGACAACTTTGTCATTGCTCCTGTAGGCAAAGAGGGGTTGTTTTTTCTGGGAAAATTAAGCCAACTCATTTGAGTACAAAATACAGCTTTGGAAAACTACTATGGGATAGATAATTTTTGGGCTTACACTGGAAGTAGCTGCTTATCAGTTTTGAAGGTTGTGATATAGCATTGAGAGGGATAAGAATCATTACTCTAGAGCCAGACAGTTGTGCCCTCTTGGGTGTTATGGCATCACCAACCCTTGCAACTAAAAGGAGGATGAAAAAATGCACTGCTGGAGAAAAATGAGCTCTTCTGTTTTAAAACACACTGTTCTTGAGTTGTACTGCGGTTAAATTCTTTGCAAACCTTCTATCCATCTGGTTTGTTTTTAAAAGGAAGATAAATCCTGCTAGCAGTTGTCAGAGAATTTAAAAGATAAATTAGTGTGTGATTTTCAGCACTTAGCATTACTAATGCTTCTTCGCTGTAACTATTATGTGTGGCTGTTACATACTGGCACTTTTTAGTAGAAGACAGCAATGCAAACATGGATTTTAACAATTCTCTGCTGCAGCACCATTGATTGTAGCCAGCTATTGTTCTCCTGAATCCTGCCTAAGACAGGGAGTGAGAAGTTTCCTGGGATTTTAGGCCCAGACCTTTTTGACAGGAAGCCGGGGAACAATTAAGAGGCACTGAATCTCTTCCACCCCACACATACACTTTTTAAAATTGAAAACTGTGGAGATGAGGAAGTCAAAGGAGTTTCCCTTGTTTTACTCAGCTGCTGTGCAAAGGGCTGGCTATATATAACGTATTTATGTTCTGAACTGCTTTGTAGTCAGGCCTTTTTCTGGCATGGGGTGGTATCAAGCCACTCTAAAGGGAGAAGTAGCTCAACTTGTCACTCGAAAGAAGGTGACATTTGTGAGCTGTGGCAAGGCAGGAACAAAAACTTGCTGCTGCCCCACCTGCCAGGACAGGCTTGTATCCATCCATCACCTATTGGAAACCACAGGACTGGCAGCTCCTCACAAGCAGATGGCTGATTCGCCTTTGTGCTCTTTGCTTCCTTTCAGGATTGGAGGATACAAGGCCCTAGTATTGATTTTTCTGTGCAGCTAAAAAGACATGAAAGCTGCTTTGCTTTTGAGGGCTTAGACTGTCAGGTTTCTTATTCCCTGTAGGTCTTCCCAAGGTCTCTCATCTCTTTTTCATCTCTGCAGATGCCTCTGTTTTCACTAGATCCTTCCTGGTGACTCTTTTTAGGGAGGAATAGAAAGCTGAAATTCTGGTCCCATTGAAACGTTTTGCTATAACGCTCCAAAACTGTGCCCAATTCTGCAAGGGCTTCATTGGCATCTGTGTTTAATTGTGCTGACACATAGTTGTACATGAGAGTGATCAGAGTTCCCTGGTGATTTGCACCAATGAATCTGTGCTTGTGGAGCTACATCACTCCAAAATTTTCAGAAAAATCTTCAAGGTCATGGAGAATGTCTTCAGGGATGAGTGAGAAGGTGTCCCCCATTGTCTTCAGTCCTCACAAAGACTGTTACCACTCTATTCCCATCTAGCACCCCAAGATGAATTATTAAAAATTTATTGGAGCAACCAACAAATCTTGCTTTGCATTTGAGACCCTGTCAACAGACAGTATCCTTATAATTACAGATTTGCCTTTAATTTGCCTTTGTGCCTTTAATTACAGATCTTTTTGTTCATTGCACAAGCAGTATTATGACATTTTGATCACAAATGTTAAGAGAAAGCAATTTAAAAGCAAAAAAATCCCCAAAACAGATTCTCACAAAACCATTACCTGTTTTATTTTGTAATAAACAGAAGATGCACTTGCAATATACTTTGGCAAATGAGTTTCCAAAAGCAAATACAAGTCAAAGAAAATTGCACATAATAGTGGCATTTAGCTAACTGTGCATACCTCTCATTTAATCTGAACTTAGTTTTAGTAACTCTAGCTGCAGTAGTTACCACAAAATGACACAGGAGGGGATTTAGGTCCAGACCTTTTTGATGGGAAGGATAGGATCCTCAGAACATAGGAAGTTCACCAAAGATTAGGGGGAAAAAATTAGTACCAGTTTAGCAGTTACAAGTAACCATTTTAGGCAGTTTTTGTCACCTCGAGTTAGGGTAATAGGAAATAAGAAAACAGAAAAATCTAAGTGGTCGGAGTGGAAAAACAAGCCTTAATATCTGGCAGGGAATAACTGAGGAGAAGCAGCTTGATCAACAGGCTAGCCCACAGACACATATTTTACCATATGTTTAAGATAAGATTGTATTATCCTATCTCTTTGCCTTATATAATTAAATCATTGGATGTTAGTGATGGCAGTGTTAGGTCTGGCATAAAAGAAAAGTTTGGCACCAAGGTGATGTTCCCACCACAAAGAAGCCCTTGTTCATGCAGAGGTTCCCATCTGCAGAGTTTGTGAAAATGTCTTTGATGATTAGGCCCTGAATTGAAGTAAAGTAAGGTTTTGAACTCTCATTGGTAAATTCCCTACTAAACTTCTTCAGAAACCTTTTTCTTTTCTATTTAGGTTCTTAAGATTTCTTCTTTTGTTAGTTTTTTATTCCAGTCAGACAATTTTCCATCAGAAGTCTGTATTTCATCATTTGTTGCTTACTCATGGCATCGAATCTTTAATGTATTTAGGTTAAATTGTTTTAAACTACTCCCATTTAAACTACTCTCCTCCAGGAGGGCTCCTTGAACTCTCTTAATGTCCACTTGTTTTCTGGGATCACTGATTGTGTGTACAGCTGCCAACTTGTAATACAATTAATCTCTATTTGCAGAAGTTTCACTGAAGCAGCAGAAGAGAGGGTCTTGGACTAAGGGCTGTGTTGGGATCATATAGTGATGACAAGGGCTAAATCTTTTCTGGGAAGGCCTAAAGAAAACATGCATTGCATTTACAGCAATCCTGTGATAGGATATTGCAGCAATTCCTCCTGCATAACCTTCGCTTTCGGCAGAAGTTGAGGATTTGTATTTTGACACTGACAGTAAAGACCCTCTCTCTCACAAGATGAGTTGGGTTGGTGCCCCATGTTGTTTGTTGGCTCTGACCCATGGGATATGACAGCACTGTGTGCTGATAACTGGAGGCTTCTGTAGATTTTTTTTTTTCCTGGTCTAATTTGGAGCCCACTGCACTTGAAAATTAAGTTGGTGTCCAGGGGCATTAGCACGGGAATACAATGAGCTTTTACCTGCATGGTATGGAAATAAGAACAGGCACTGGCTTTACATCTCATCTTCTCTCAAGTAAAACAAACAATATATCACTAATGCTGAACCTGATAGGTTTTTGGACTTGAAACATTTATGCAGTCAAGTCCAGAGTCTTTTTAACATCAGTAGAGGTTTTTCCAGCAATTTACACTACAACCACAGTATGTCTTTTGCTTCATTCTTCATGTTTATCTGAGGCTTCATAGTGGGTTCAGTTGAAAGTCCTTAGTTGATGTTACAGAAAACTATCACTATCCTGTGCAAACACAAAAATTTTGTAGATTTTTTATTAACCTCATTATATTGAAAGTGACAAGAGTTGTCCATCAGATCTTGCCATTATAAGGAGAAGGTGCTCTGCTACCTTTTGTGACCTTTTTCAATGTGTGTTAAGTGTATGTGACCCCAAACCATGAATGTTTAAGGTCTCTGGCCTCTATAAAGTGACAAGTAATAATAAGGACTTTAGGAAAAAGATTTCTCATATGTCTGCTTGGAAGGGAAAAAAACCCCATAAGGCCAACACAGTAATTGACTTAGAATGCTATAAAGGGAAATATCTTTTCTCATAGAGATAAAAAAGCCTCGATTCACACATGAGCTGCACCAAGTAGAACTGATGAATATGGCACAATAGTCCTAAACAAATTCACTACAAGCCCTGTCCTGAATAAGGAAAAAAAGAAACAAAGAGGAAGGGGGCAGGGAAATGGTTACCTTCTTGCTCTTGGGAAGAGTTAAAAAAATAGAGTGCTAAGCAATATAGGGAAAAAAGGAAAAATAGTCACATATTATTCATGCTTGACTTGTGTTTGGTACATTCACACAGGCATATTAAGCATGAAAAGAACTCTGAAATGTAAATAGAGACATTCATTGTGTGGTTTTACTTTATTTTTTAAGGAGGAAGGGAATAGAACAAATGGACTCCCCATTCTGCTCTTTCTCAGAAGAAATCTCTTCTGAAGCCATTCCGATGAAAGTATAATTAACCTTGTTTTCATTAATGGGTCTTTCCTTTGTGGCTCAGATGACAAAAAATGAGAGAGAGTATGGGCCACCCTTGGCGATCAAGGAAACATCGTAAAAATTGAGGTTGAGGTTGTTGTGCACAAACTGAACTATCAAAGGTATGATGGGCTTGAATTTAATTCCTGTAATTATACTAATGATGCAGAACGTAGCCAGGCCAAAATAACGCAGGCAATTACTTAGCATATTGCTCCAGTTTCTGCATTGGCAGTTATTGTTTACATCTCTAATTATGCTGTGTAGACACACCAAATCACTCACACTTGTTTTGACTTGAAGTATTTGAAGCAGCAAACACCGGTGAGCTGTATCTTACGGGTGCTGCTGTGTGAATGAATGCAGTTCAGCAATACTTGTTCATCAGGCTCAGGGTCCAATCCTGCATGTCTGTCATACTCAGAATTCCTGTTGCTGTGACTCCCTTATGTATTTCTTTCATTGAGAACTTCTCCTTGCCTTAAGCAGATGTTGGAGGGCTCCTTATTCACATAGCTGAGCACTTTGTGTGCCCTTAATTTTAAGAGGATGAATAGCCTATTGCAGGTCAGCAGGACTGGTCAAATGTTTTACAGGAGAGTTACCACTGCTTAAAATACAGAGTTTTCATCTAAAACAAGGGCAATTTCTTCTCCTGGGGTAGTGTAGCAAGAGCAAAGGAAGAACTCATTTCAATTACTAAATATAGCAGAAAAAAAATACCTCATTTCAAGTTGTTATCCATTGCCTACCATTTTTAAACTAAGTGATTTTTCTTCAGAGGAATGAGGGGAAAAATGGAAGAACATTAGAACAGTTCAGCTTAAAAAAAAAAAAAAGAAAAGAAAAGAAAAGAAAAGAAAAGAAAAGAAAAGAAAAGGATTTGTTAGTATGTGCAAATGGCTCTGTTGGACATTTATACCTCTAGCAGTCCTATGCAATGTGATTGGTTTCTTTCCCCTGCAAAACAGTATGTTCTCTAAGGGTTGTATACAAGTTCACATGCCAAATGCTACAAATACTTTAAACTTTAGGATGACCTCTTTCTGCAGTCCTAAGCAGCCTGCATTCTGTGCTCTGTGTCTCAGTCTCCCCTTCTACAGACACAGAATAATAATGCTCATCTATTTTAACACTTTAGGGCTTCCTATTTCAAAATGCAATACAAATTTGCAGTGTTAGGCCATTCAAAGGATCATTACAAACCATACTGAAGGCCAGCATTATGGCCAGCATTTTTATTGCCCAGATGGCTGATTGCACTAGGCTAAGAGTCTGAAAACACAAGTAAATTTTGTCTTGCATATTTTTATGCCAATGGTTTTCTTAGCAACCTGCAGGTATATTTACTTTATTTTGCTCTGCTAGAAATGTAGTGAAGATATACTTCCTATGTTGTCTCTGGGAAAAAGGCTCATAAAGGGTAAATTGTCCCACTAGAAATATTCTCCCATTAGATGAAGTTAGTTTACCCTTTGGCAGGAATATACCTAGCTTTCAACTGCAGTTACAGCTCCTTGAGCATTTATAATACACTTTTCAATGGAAGGAATTTCAGGCTCTTCTATTAAATCCAATTCAATGTCAACTCTGAGGGAGAAGAAGGGGTCTTTCAAGCATTTTTTTACCCAGAAAGCATGTCACAGATCCTAAAAATAGCCTGTGCATACATCAATGATTATATTATGACGTAGCCAAAACTGGAAAGATATTGAGGACTTTTTAAACTCCTGTTGGCTCCAGGAGGGCTCAGTACTTCACAGAATCTGCCTGAGGGAGAGGGAAGGAGAACAAAGTGATAATACAGAGTCCCAGAAGTGCTCTGGCTATGCATGCAAACCTTTTGCAGTCAAAACTCCCCACAGGAGCATGAAAGGATGTTTCAGTCTGTAGCTCCTTTAATCAAGGGCTCCCCCTCAACAGAGGTGTTCAGAAGGAATGGCTCTTGTCGTGTGAACTAGAGGCTAAAATAGGAGAGGCTGCTTTGACTTTGGCTTGTACATCAAAAAAACCCTTTTAGCAGAATAGTGCATATTGGGGGAAAACAAAAATAAACCCCTATACCCACCCCACATTGTTTGCAGGCGTTACAGAGGAGAGGGCTGCTTTTTAAAGACTATTATTTCCTTTGACTGCTTGAGTAAGTGTATAAAGTTTCAATCCCTCTTGCTTTAGAAATTATTTTGTTGAGCAATTGATGAAGATTTTCATTACTCCAACACTGCACTGGCAACAGTCAAATGAGCTAACTGAGCTTCTTTTGCAAAGACTCTGGCTTCCTGTGTTTCCAAATCTGATAGCTGAGGATGGAAATGTTACCCTGTTCTTCCCTGGAGTGTCCAGGCCATCCATATTCTCATGACAGAAAGATTTTAAAAAGGCACCAGACAAGAGCTGACAGATGACTCCAGATCTGGGAGTTGTGGTGGCCTTTTGACTTAAGTGACTTCAGGTATTGAATGGTAAGGAGCAATTATTGATGGAGCCAGACACCTTGCATACAATTTTTGCTTCTTTGTACAAAGGAAGCCTTGCACAACCAGAGAGCCTCTTAGCCCACAGCAAGCATTGTCACCCTCCTGCCCCTTCTGGACTCTTTCCAGGGTGATGCACCAAAGCTATTTAGATTGTTTTTAGATCAGCATTTTCCAACTCTTGAGTTTTGGTGGCAGTATCAGCTAAGGGAAATACTCCCCTCTCTGCCTCTGTTTGGTTATTCCTGCTCTGTACCTCAGTAATGTGGATTTTAGCCTGATCAACTGGCAGGGGTAATCACTGTGGTGAAAAAACATAACTCTTGACAGTGCTGCCAAAGCTAGGCTGCCTGCAGTTCACAGTCTGCCTCCATCCTTGAGTTCCAACTCAGCTCCTCCCTGAGAAGTCTCACCTTTAGGTGTCCCTGTCCATGAGACATCTTGGCTTCAGGTGGAAATGCATGTTGGCTGGTCAGTGGCTGCTACTGTTATGATAATCTGTTTCTTTTAAAGAGGTTAATGATCTAAACTGAAGTAGTGAAACCTGCCTGTTTCACTGGTCAGGTCATGCTCACAAAAGATAAAGCTCATTTACTCCGTATGGTGAACTTTTTCTTTATCCTTTGTTTGCAGTGGTCAACACTCCTTATTACTTAATATAAAGCCTACTGCCAAAAATGAGGACTTCAATTATGAAAATAGTAGAACAGCCTCTTCCTCCTCTGAGTAGTATATAGTTCATGGATGTGGACAAAAAGAGGGTGAATCATCATGCCTCTGTGCTAAGGGTGTTGAAGCCACAATGGTGAAAAAAGTCCTAAAATGACTTTGAAACAATGACAGGGATATCTTCTCAGATATTTAGATGAAGTTCCTCCTAAATGTAGATGAAGTCTGGAAGACAGTAATTGTTGGGGACTATAACTGGTCAGGGCAGAATAAAGTGCTGCAGTGGACTGTAGGCTATAGGACATGTGAAGAAAAACATAGATAGTACAGCAATAGGCTTTAGAAGACTTCACAGCCTACTTTATGTGACAGAAGGTGAGTATCCCTATAATTTCCACTACACTGATGAAGAAACCTGAAAAAGCAGGGCTGACATGTCACAGCACAAGGTTAGAGTTACAAGCTCATTTGACTTAATTTGTGTTTCTAGCCACAGTTCATATCACAAATATAAGATCTTGATCTTCTTAAGCACTGTGATTTGCCCTGGCCTCTTTTGAAATTCAGGCAATTTTGCTGCATCATTTTGTGTTTGCATTGGTTTGGCCAGAGCAACCTTTACAGGGCCTGAGTCCTTTCAGCAAGGTTACTAACAGTATGTGGTAGGTACCATGCATGTATTTTAAACGAATGAAATCTGTTAGAAGTTTGTGAAAGTAAAATGCAAGACCATAAAATTGATAGGTTAAAATCAATCTAATAAATGGCCAAGCAAATGCATTCATTCCCATAACATTTTATGACTCCAGTGGGACAGTAAGATCACAAAAATGCAAGTGGATAAAACATAGGCTGTTGGCATCTTTATTCTCAAAGTACAATTGCCAGTAATGGTTTTTGTCTCAAAACTTAAATATGGAAAATAGTAAAACTGCATGTCATACAAGAAGGAATAAAATGTGTTTTAATAAAGTACATCTTTCTACTTTAAATAAAGTCAAATACATTTTCCCATTTTCTGCTGAAGAGCAACAGTGGCGCAGTGCCTCTGCCCATGCTGCATACATTTAAAAAACCTGCCAAATGTAAAGGCCTCTCAGTAAAAAAAAAAACTTTTCAGGATTTTTAAAAACACACAGGAGATACAAGTTGTACTCTGACAATAAAAAGAGCTAATAATAAAAGATACTTTCATATGGAAGATACCTATGTCCTTTGGGACTATCTGGCCTTCCCGAACATCTATCTTACATCCCATGAAGCAGATAAGCTTGTGGATTCCACTATCCTTCTCAGCATACCGCTATTCTAAAGCAAACTTTTCTTTTCTGTGTGTAAGCATTTTCAGGAAAACTTTTCTGGAGCTACACGGTAGTAGATGTTTATTACTAATCCAACTTCCATGAATAGCCATTGTGCCCATTTTTAATGTCTGGTTAACATTACAGTACTCTAATAGGGGCTCTCCTGACCCAGGGGGTAGAGGACATGCATATATGCATGTGCTGCCACCTGAGCTGAGAATGAGATTAGATTGTGGTGGGCTACCAACTTGGCCCCAGACAATGAGTGCCAGAAGTGCTCAGTGGCAGGATTAAAGCTGTGCACAGTTCTACTTTTTCACTCCAAAAAGGAGATGTTGTACTTCTGGACTTACTGGATTAAGGTTTTTCTGAAACAGGATCATACTCATGGGGGAATAACAAACTGATGCAGCATGTTCAGCATTAGGTATAGGAGTACATCTACCTTTCATACTCATAAAATCTAGCAAGATCTGGCATCAGGATGACAGTTTCAAGCCCTTAAGGTATAGAATCTTCAGCTTAGGCTCATTTCCCATGAGCATGCAGTGACAGGCACACAGGGGTTTGCGTGATATGGATATTTTAAGTAAGTTGGAAGCATGGCACCAGTCAGTCAGACTTAAAGAGGAAAATAGAACCAAATACTTAATGCTTAAACTTACAGGATGGCACACACCAACTTGAGCCCAAATTGAGAATCCCCAGCCAAGACTTTGTGGAGTCCAGCTGAAGCCAGAGCTGCTATTTGGTGCTGAGAGCCTCAGAAGTTTATTTAGTGACACACAGGTCGTGGGAAGGCCAACAACAGCAAAAATCATTCTGTTGCAAAGGCAGAAAATACCAGTCAGAATGAGCAGAAGTCAAGTGCTTTTGTTGCTTAAACAGAAGCAGTGCAAGGCTGACATCTTTAAAAAAAGGGAGGTGACTCTCGCGGTTCTCTTCCTAGAAGTTTCACTTCCTTAGGGTGTGTGGTTATTTCAGGTTAGCACAGCAAGTGCCAAAAGAGAAGGCATTTTATTTGCTTGGGGTTTTGTTATATTGAAGAATGAGCAAGACCACCATGTACTGGAACACAGAGGAGAGATTACACAAACCTACCCTGAACAAAAGGAGCTGTGTGGAGATCTTTCTGCAATGCAAAGGTTCACAGTAATGCCTTTGCTGTGAAGCCACACTGAATCTCTGAAGAGATAGTATGTGGTACTTGGGACATGTCTAGTCTGACAGAGTTGTGAAAACTCTTTTTGTGGTGATCCAAGGTGATCCTCTGCCACATGTTTTGCTCTGTGGAAGGCTACACACCTCTTCATGGGAAGCAAGTGCCTTCAGGTTGTTTGCTTTTTCTGGTTTTGTCTCACAGCTCTGGGCTTGGCACTGTTCTCTGTGAAGTTGGTTTAGCAGGAATAAGATCTGCTCTGTCATCTTGGGTATCGTCCACCTGTTCTCAAAACCACAGATTTCTCTAAAGAAAAGTCTGCAGGTGCTATGGAGCAAAGCTGCAGCAAACAGTCATGTGCCTTTCTATTTGGAGAGATGAGGCTCAGTTGTTTGTTTGCATTTTTTATATGTGACTGTGCTTCAGAGAGAGCTAAACTCAGTTTTATTATATAGAAGCAAAATAGAGAAAATATACAATTGGGACATCGTTGCAGTTGTTGGAGTTGATTTAATGTAGAGGCATGTGGAACCTGAATGATGTAGGCCACTAGTTGCAATGTTATCTATTGAAAAGAGTATGGTTTAGTTATTTAATTATGCATTTTACAAAAAAATATTATCTTTCACCTTTGTGCCACCCCACCATGCTTATTTGTGCTACCCCAAGCTGATCCAGCTGTAATGGTCTCCAAGCACTGCTTTTTGGCTGATCCTTATAACAGTGGTCTTGCCTGTGGGCTCTGCTGGTTTTTCTGAGAGGTTAAACAGCACCTGAACTTTTACCATGTGAATTCCTGGCCTCCTGAGCCACAGATGTCACTCTGGCAGAAACTGGCTTAAATTTAATAATACACAGTGTGAGTGTAACGACCTGTGACCTCCCCAAATTATACAAACAGGAAGGGTCTCTCCTGCCCCGGGCCATGCCATGACCCAGGGAAGTCACTCACCGCCTCCCTTGGCCCTGCCGAGCCCTTCTGCCTCAGAAAGCCTCATGCCGGAGGGCACTGCCTTCCAGCAGAATCCCATTTTGGATGATGCAGCCTGCATCATTGCGCTGTCATTTGCTTCACCTTCAGTATGTATATCTTAACCCCGCAGCTCCAAGGCATTTGCAGGCACCCAGGCATATCCCACACCCTTCCCTGCTCTACAGTGCTGCTCCAGTTTCGTCAGATGCCCGCTCCGACTGCTGCGGCCCCCGCCAGCTCTCCCGTGCCCCGCTCTCTGGGCGTTCGGACACTGCATGGCGTGCGGTCCCTGTGGGAAGGAGGGGCTCTATTTGCAGCACAGACCTCCCCATCTCCCTCCCGTAAGCGATGCTGCTGGAGGCTCCTTCAGGGCTGCCGTCCCGCCAGATTATTACTAAAAGGCCGAAGGAGTCCCAGGCACCAGCTGTGTACTCCCTTCCTCCTGTTTTTCCTCTCTGTGCCGGCCCCCTTCCCGCCGGCGGTGCAGGCTCGGTTGCCGGGGGCTCCATCGAGGTTTCCCTGGGCACAGCGAGGGCGCTGGTCCGCCCTGTGCGCTGCTGGCGGTGACAGCTTGGCAGTGTCCGCCTCCTGCTCCCTCCGCTGGCCGGGACGGAGGCTTAGAGGAAAAAAAAAAAATCTTCTGGGGTCACTGGGAGGAGAAAAAAAAAATTCCTCGTCATGTCTGCGGTGTCTACGGAAACGTCCCGAGAAGGAAGAGGAGGACCCCGCCCCGTGGGGACGGCAGGGTTCGTCGGAGGGGTGGGAGCTGGCTGCGGGGCCGGGACCGGGACGTCCCCCCGCCTTTGGACGGGAGGGGCTCTGCCTTCCTGCGGAGCCGAGAAGAAGGGGCCGAGCCACCCCGCTTCCCGCCCCGGAGGGGGTCAGAGCCGTCCTGCTCGGCGCCGGGGCTCGGCGGGGCAGAGTGCCCGGGCCGTCCCCTCGCTGCAGCCGCCGTCTATGAGGCACTAGCGAGCGCCGGGAGGCGACACAGCCCCGGCGGGCAGGGCCAGGCCGGGGGGGGCGTGCTGCGGGTGGCACCCCCCTTCTCTCTTCCTCCTCCTCCTCTTCTTCCTCCTCCTCCTCTTAAGTTGGCCACGGCGGCGCGGGGCGGTGCGCTTCGCCCTGCGCCGGCGGCGGGGGATGTGCGGGCGGCGGCGGGATGGCTTCGGCCGTGTTTGAGGGCACCTCGCTGGTGAACATGTACGTGCGGGGCTGCTGGGTGAACGGCATCCGGCGGCTCATCATCAGCCGGCGGGGCGACGAGGAGGAGTTCTACGAGATCCGCACCGAGTGGTCGGACCGCAACATCCTCTACCTGCACCGCAGCTACTCCGACCTCGGCCGCCTCTTCAAGCGGCTCCTCGACTCCTTCCCCGAGGACCGGCCCGAGCTGTCGCGCTCCCCCTTGCTCCAAGGTTTGAGCAGGCTCCGCGGCGCTGGCGCTCTCTGCTCGGCGGGCGGGAGGGTTTCGGCCGCCGCTTCCCGGGAGTGGCGGTGGCCGGGGAGGACGGGCGGGGGAGCGAGCGGTCCCTCTCGGCAGAGGGAAGGGGTGAGGAGCTGGAGCCGCTGAGAACCGGACGGGGCGGGGGGGCAGAAAAACTGCGGGGGCGTTTT
This sequence comes from Pycnonotus jocosus, assembly GCA_013400435.1. Lineage (NCBI taxonomy): Eukaryota > Metazoa > Chordata > Aves > Passeriformes > Pycnonotidae > Pycnonotus > Pycnonotus jocosus. Next base: position 93,044 of record VWYP01032555.1, on the reverse strand, counting down.
GCGGTCGGAAACTCCTCCCGGGATGTTGATTTGTGTTTCTTTTCTTTTTTTTTTTTTTTTTTTTTTTTTTTTTTTTTTTTTTTTTTTTTTTTTTTTTTTTTTTCCTTTNTTTCTCTTTTTTTTTCTTTTTTTCGACTCTACCTTTGGACCCGAGGGTTCCCCGCAGCAGTATCGCTGCTGCTGTCTCCAGCTGTGCGGGTCGGGGCTAGGCTGGGCTGGGGGAACAGGAGGATCCCCGTTGTCGCTGCCCCTCTCCAGTGCCTCCGGGCTCCCCGAGGAAGGGCTGAGAGGTGGTTGGCAGGAAAAAGGGTGTAGCTGAAAAATCTCCGCATATTGGTATGTTGTTTGCCACAAGGAGAGGGCATAAAAAAATGGGCTGCGGCACTTGCCAGGGGACGGAGTAACTCTGGGAGCTGACATAATTCCTCGCATAACTTCTGCGAAACGGGAATTGCAGCAGTGGTTAGTAGAGACGCCTGTTCTCTTCCAGTTTCTGAAGTGGATTAACCAAACTCGAGGGATGTTGTCCATGCTCAGGCCTTGCTGTGCAGAAGCAGGATGTAACTAAGCTGTCTTGCGGGTTGAGTTTAATTTGTTTAATGTTTGGGGTATTTTTTAGATAGAGTTACGTGTTCTACTCTGACGTATTTCAAGTGTGTAGAGTGGTGAGAAGAACCCAGTCATCTGAAAATGGGTGTATGCCTAGCACATCCAGTCTCCCCACTTGTTTGAGTTACAACGTAAATGATTTGATTGAACAGGAACGGGGGGAAGCTGATATTTTGTGCAATATTTTCTCTGTGAGAGGATGGGAAAGTTTTCCCCAGCTCTCACTTAGCCTCTCATCTTGCTAGTGGGATCCCATTGCAGAGGGCTTGGAACTGGGTCTCCACTGCTCGTACAGGTGTAAACCCACCGAACTTCATTCCTGGGCCATCCCTGTGTGGCAGCGAGCTCTGTGCCCTGCCAGTGGCAATCTCTCCCGGGCTGCCTTCCCAAGGATGTTTTCTGACAATTGTTTATAGCGATACAGGTCTTTTTCCATGGTCCTGCCAGATGCCTGGTGGTGAGCTAGGTTTGGGGGGTTTATGTGCCTCGCATTAAAACGCTCCTACCTTTCCCTCTCCAAGCTTCCTCGTGTCGCGGAGCCGCACCTCTCCCCGGCCCGTGTGGGCTGGCACCGTGCTTTCCCGTGCCCGCTGCCGGGAGGTGGCAGCTCGGCCCCGCCGGCCCCGGGAGCTCCGCTCGGCTGGCGGGCCCCGAGTGCCCTCTGCAGACGGCGGCGATGGGCGCAGGGCAGCCCCTGCTCGGCCCGATTGGGAGAGGTTCGCAGGGCTGAGTGCCGGAGGAGGGCTGTCTCCTCCTGCTTGGGTGCAGGCTGGGAATGGGCTGTTCCTGCGGATGCCAAACCCCACCTCTGAGCCCCGGCACAAACAGTGCCTCATGCATTTCTGTTGCTGACCGGGGATCCGAAGCACTGCAAAAGCTTGTTACCCACCACGTGTGTGCTACCCAAAGAACTGCGGGTGTGATTTTTGTTAGTGCTGATTGGCAGTGAATTCTCGGTAACATGGCCTTCAAGTGTATGTGGCACCTGGGCCGCGGCTTTTGAGGGTGCTGGGTAGGTTTGGAGCCAGCCTGCCTGTGGTCTGCAGGGCACAGCACCTGCCAGAGTTACTGTGACTAAAAATTGACATTCTAGGGTGCCGGTAGTTCTTCTTGTTGGCTTTATGGGGCTCTGAAGAGTAGCTTGGCAGCTGGACTGGGGTGTGTGCTGTGTCTGGCTGTAAATGGACTCGATCCTTGGCCTCCTACCCCTCCCAGTGCTCTTCCCCATTGGTTACACACAGGAGCTGCTGCTTTTCCTAAAGCCCTTCTCTCTCCTCAGTGCCTGTCTCAAGCAAGCATGGTTCCGCTCCTGCCTCAAGGCCTGCCAGAGCTTCTGCAATCTATTCAGCCCTTTTCCCTTCTCTCCGAAGCATTATTTGTGCAGTTTGAGCCAGATGGGATTATACTCCCTTGCACTGGCTTTACTTGACAGTCCCAGCTAGATACACCATTCACGCGTGAACAACTGGGAAAGATTAACCATCCTGTGTTGCTCAATCTCTGCCTAAAACCCAGACCAGCAACCTTGACTTACCTTTATCTCAGGAACAGGCACTCTGACTTCAGTAGAATGGGGAATGAGAAAAGCATCAATTCAGGATTTGAAAAATCGAAACCTAATATAAGTAGATTATGATGTGTTTAGCTTGTTGAGGGAGTGGGGGTTAACTTTGCAACAGAGACAGAATAAAAATCAGGAGTAGTTTCTAAGCAATTACAGCGTGCGTCACAATTTCAGCAATATTCTGTTTAAAATTATGCTGCTCCTGCTCTAAAGAAAATTACTTTGCCGAGTATGCTTCTCTGCCTAAAGAACACTTCATCATACCAACGTTTTAAATTGGCTGGCCACAGCCTCTGATAACTTGACAAAGTTGAAACATAAAAATCTCATTTAACTAAGTGACAGTGATGCAAAGTTTTGTATGTAAGAAGAGATTGCATGGGCCATGTCCAGTCTTTACAAAATTCATGGAGTAAGCGTGGTTTCTTAATGCCTTGTTTAAAAGCAGATGTCCTGCTGTCTACAGTGAAGCTCAATGTACTTAACCCAACAAAAACAGCTGACAAAAGCCCATTCTTGTATGTGTTAGCATTTAGTCATATACATTTGTGTGTATTTATATTTTTATATATATATACACAAATGTATTTGCATATGTATGTGAGTTTATATGTGTGTGTGTGTGTGTGTGTGTTTATCTTGGGTTTCCGGAAAGAAGGTGAATATCAGCTGTGCCTTTTATCTGGAGGAAGTGATAAAGTGTTGCAAACCAAATTTGCATTGCATTGAAGGGCTCCAAAGTCCCTAGAGATTTGCCTAAGGAGCATTAAAAGGACTACCATTATCCTACAGCTCAGTCAAGCTGCAGTATTACATTTAAGGGATACGACTGAGAGTGGAAGCTTGAGCTATTTGATGTTATTAACTTTTTGAATGAAGGTTGTGGTTATTTTAAAAACGTCAGCAATTTTGGAAAGAGTTGGTTGATACCTTTATTGCTGGCTTCAGCAGACAGTTCATGCTGTGCAGCAGGGTGCTCCTTTTCTTGCTCAGCACGAGGAAACCATCCTCTCCATTCCTTTCTTGACCCCTCATCCTCACAGACTGACTTCCACAATGCTCCCCTTAATTTGTTGGAGCTGCTGAGTGCTTTGAGATTGCGGAGGAGAGGATGGGAGGTGCAGCTGTCTGCAGTGGCTGTTCATCTTACTCTTTCTTTGATGAGAGGTGGGCAAGTCCCAGGGGGAAGTAGGGCATTCCCACAGTTTGGTCTTGTCTTTGGTAACTAACAAGAGCACGTGGCAGAGTGCACTCTCTGCATCTGGAGTGTATGATGATGCTAAAGGCCAAGGACGTTCAGCAGCACAAGGCATCTCACTACGAAGCTGGTAAACAAGGTTAGATATGTGCATACCTGCAGAGTGACTAAGTGTGATTCACTGTAATGTTACCAGCAACTTGCTAGTGCTTTATTTGTCTTTGAAATCTGCCGGTCCCTTGCTCTAGGCAAATGTACAAGAGAGGATCACAGGAAAACACAGATTCATTCACTCCTGCAATGAGCACAGCCTAATTTTACTAAACTGTCTGTTTCTCTATGCAGAGTCTACTTTTGAATTTAATCCGTTTTCTTGAGAAAGACAGAGCTATGGACTTCGAAGCTGACCTAAAATTGATGGAAATAGAAATAGTTGTATCAGACCAAACAGACACCAAAACTGAGGTATAAGTCTGGAAAAGGACTCTTCCTTCCCTGCCCCCCCTCCTATTTTTTTTTACATACTACTTGTGAGGAGGTCTCATGTATGATTTATTCTAGAACTGGAGCCAGCTTCAATGCAGTCAGCAGTCATGCATCTCTCTCACCTCTAACTTCAGTGCGGGCAGAATCATCCCTTAAGGAAGCCAAAGGAGCACGTTAGCAGCCTTTCAAAACGGGGTGGGGGGGGTTGCCTTTGGAGTGGCAGAGTGGTCTCCGGCAATCCTCCTCTGCACTTTTTTGTTGCCTTTGTTATCAGAACAGAGGCTCAGATGGTCTTCCAGTGTAACTGTTCATATTGTATGTATGTGTATCGCCTGGTCCTGCTCTGATACTCTGAGCTGCCAAATCAGAAACTCTCTGACAGATTTAGTTCATTACTAGATGGGCCTCTCTTCCCAAAGTTCTCATTTTCCTCCTTTCCATGCCTCATCTGACTCATTCTGCTTTGTCGTGGTCTTTTTTCCCCTTGCTCCTCTTTCTGTTATTTCCTCTGTGCTTTTCCAAGTTGCTTTTCTTGAGCTGCTTTCTGTTCCTTTTCTTTGCCTCCAGGTTTCCCTCACCGGTGTGCTGCATCCATGGTTATTTATGGCTCTGCAGAACTTCTCTGTTCTCTTCCACCTTGCAGGTGCTCACCCTCTCTCCATCCATAGAAGTTTTCTAGTAGTGGTGGATATTTCCTCTAGAAACCTTGCACCTTTGTTTTGCCTCATAGCGTAAAAGCAACCACTTCACCTGTGGCGGAGCTGAGCGGTCTCTCCCAGGGACAAGGCTGAGCTCCAGCTCCAAGCCTGGTTCCTGCCCTGGGGGCAGCATCCTCCTGCAGGAAGGGGGTGATCAGCTATTTTCCATGTCCGAGTGGCTGTGCAGGGGGAAGCTCCTCCAAGGCTGCCATTGGAAGCATGTGCGAAACACAGAAGGCAGCTCCCAAAGAGCCAGCCCAGGAACGTTGTTTGCTTGCAAATGCTGTGCTTGTAATTTAGTTTTCTATATGCTGTATTAGAGCTTTGTTGTTCTTGTTGTTGTTTACAAGACCATCTGGGAGTGTGATTTATGAGAAGAGGGAGCTCTACAGGAGCAGCATAGTGGTTTCCACAGACAGCAGCTGTTTCTCGGTGCTGTGACAATACAGATAAATACACTGCGTCTATTGTGCTCTTTTCATTGTTGACATTGTCAACAGTTCATTAGTGGAGCTTGCTCAGAGCTTCTGTCTAGCAGACAAAAGATGCAGCTCTTGGTTATCAGACTCTAACAGAACTGTATAACCAAAATTACATTTGTGGCTTCTGGGTTTGTTTTTTTTGTCAGCTGAATTTCATGGTTCATTTGTAATGATGGAGATAAATGAAGCGGACTGTGTTGTTATAAAGCTAGACACAAGTTGCATTTTTGTGGTGAATCAAGGCAGTGTGTCAGGGAAGTTTTTGGTGGAAAGGAATGGAAATGAGGTGTGTTTTTCATGACAGCTCTCACCTGATAAGAAATCAGCACTAAAAAAGGCTGTAGGAGCTTATGTTTTTCATCAGGTTTTGACTGCTTTGTTCACTCCTGTCTCATGCTTCTTTGACATCCTTTTCTTTCTTGTGGTTCATCAGGCATCAAGACGGCAACTCTGTGGGGAAAGCCTGTCTGCTGTGTTCTGCTACCAAAAAATGCTCTTTCCATACCAGAGATCCTGGGAGATCCCATAACTAATAATACAATGTGTGGAAAACTCATCATCTTGAAGGTCTGGGTTTCTCAGCTTTCAATTTGCCTCCTTTCTTTGCATGGGTATCTGAGTGTGCCAGGGTCCTCAGGTCATGCTCACTTTTGCTCTGGGCGATTTCAATCAGACAGTTGTTTGGACAGGACTTTTCCCCATCCTGCATCTGCTTCAAATGAACTGCAAAAGAAGAAAGGTGTGGACACCTCTCTTTCTGCATCAAACAGATTTATCTCAGTATCTTCAATATGTTTGCTACTACCTAGTGGAACTTCTGAAAATATGGAGTGACTCTCATGCATTTTGTGTACTGATACCTCTTTAAAAATTCTGCTCCTCATCATCAAGTTTAAGAAGGGCAGCAAAATGTGATAAATGTCAAAAGTCCACCTCCCTACACCCACCCCTCTTTTCAGCTCTGCTGTGTCCTTTTAGTTGTTCCCTCAGTAATGCCACCAAGAGGGATCTTGTCAGTGATACTGCATTAATAGCAAATCATTTGTGAAGGCTCTAGTGACTCCTGTCACATGAGGTGGATGAACTTCCCCACAAGGGGAAGGGGCAAGTGTGTCTGGACCAAGAGAGAGGGTTTGTAGAATTAGGCAAGAGGCATCAAAGAGGAGTTGCTAGAGCTGCCAGACTTAAGTCAGACCAGTGCTGTAGCTAGCTCTAAGATCCTGTCTCTGGTGATGAGAACCAGATGCTGCAGAAGACAGCATAAATAACAGGCAGAGAACAGAAAAGTGACAGTCCTGGTCTCTAGTAATTGAAGATCTGACATCCCTGATTGCCTGTAATTATCTGCCCTTCTCTGGATCATATCAAGTCTTTGGACTTAAGGGATCCCAATGGTGTTATTTCTGCAGTTATTGAAGAAAAGTTGTGTGAAACAAGCTTTCCCTNTTTTTTTTTTTTTTCATTTCCTGCCTTTACATACCCCTGAGTATTCCTTTGCCCTTCTAGCAATCTTTTATCCTCCCCTCCTTCATCAGAGAGGAGGCAGCTGTTAATAGGAGCTGGTTTGGCCTTTTCAGAATCCAGTCTGAGGTGGCCAATGCCACAGTTCCCAGGGGGCAAGGTTGAGGGAACACGTGTTTGTGGTGAGGAGGGATCCTACCTGGGCAGCTGCTAGGAGGTATGGTGGCCATGAAGCAGGGGAAAATGACAGCTGAAATGGTATTGAGAAGACCCAGTCCAGCAGAGGGAGGAAGTAGGAAGTAGTGCAAAGGAGCAAAACAGCAGAAGAAATGGGGCTGAGCTGTCTGTCATCTTTCAGCCCTGATCCGTGTGCCAGCTTAGGAGCTTCAGTTTCTTCATGTTTCTGTGGAATATCTGTCTGTGGATCTGTTTAGAAGTCTGTTTAGAATATGGTCCCTAGCAGCCTGAGCTGACTTTGGATCTGGCCCTTCTTTAGATGGATCAAATTAGACTCTTTTATTTAACATTATTCTCTAATGACTAGGACCTTCCTTCTATTGCTCCATCTACATCCTAGATTGTGTGTGTGCACAAGGCTCAGAACATATCTGAGAGGAAGGAGGAATGAGGGAAAAGGATAAAAAAGTTTTATCACTGCAGTGGTAATGAAGACTGTAACTGGAGGAAAGGGGCACATCTCCCATTGAAGTCCAGTCAGGAGAGACAGAAAAGTAGCAGTCTCCCATACAAGGCAACTTATATGCCTCATATGTCTTTCCTAAAGATATGAAATCACTAACTGTTGCTTGGGATCTTGTACAAGGAGAGAGGAATGGACTCATGGTTTAAATCTCTAAGCCTCAAATCTTTCTTGCAGTGTAGATTAGAAGAACAGAGTAGGATTTCTCTCTGGATTTATTTGTTACTCCTTTTTTTCCCTTTGATACCTACTCTGCGGTCTTCCTGTAGGGAATGGAGAAAGAATTAGATGAGAGGGGCTCAATGCAACTTTAATCTTCATGTGCTTATTGAAAAACACGGCATTTAGGACTATTGGCATTCCATTTTGCACATATCCTCAGAAATTACACCTTGGATTCTGCTCTTGCTCAGCTTCCTGTATGTATAGAACTGATTTTGAGAAAACAGGGTATCTCTAGGACATTCTTTGCTCTTGTCCTGACCACAAACATGAAGTGTAGTCCTTCAGATTGGAGAGACAGGGTTTACCCACAGTTTGGTATCATGTATGCATAGTGATTTGTACATAGCAACACAACTCCAGCAAAACAGGCTTCTGGGTGTCATCATCATTGACATGACATTACAGATACATATTTGACTTGGGCATGAATTTACTCTTCCTTGGAAGGCACTAGAGGATTTTTGAGACAGTGCTTATCATGTATGCTGACTGTCAGGACTGCTCTGTGATTTCATTGTGAGCCATGGAGCACATGCTGCAATTCCTGTCCTGCTTCCTGTGGGAGAAACATGGGGTGCATTATCTGCAGTTTTCAGAATGTCATTAGTTGCAGATTTGGTGGCTCACATAGCAGTGACAGGACAGCCCTACCAAGGTTGTGTGTTTACACCAGGAGTTGGCTCTCTGTTCGTTCCCCTCTGCTGCTGAGCTCGTTTCCTGCCTGTGTGCGGCTCTGGGCCCCTCTCCCACGCTGTGAGCCAGGTACACAGCTGCTGGCCTGCTCTCCCAGCCTCCTGCAGCTGCCCAGGCACCAGGGACCCAGGGCAGGAGGAAAGCTGCAGCCTTCTGGCACTGCTTGTGCTGTACTTTTCCAGACACACGCTGCTCTGTGCAGAGTTCCTACCTACGCTTGGTCTCAGACTGAAAGCTTTTCAGTCTTAAGGACTCTGCCTGGAGCTCTTGGTCTGGAAAGGGGCAGAGAAAATGTCAAAATGAATGAGGTCACTGACTATGGAATAAAAATAAAGCAATCTCCCAGGCACAGGTGAGTGCCACTCTGGATTAGACAGTGTCATCCCTCCTGTCACCCAGCCTGTTGGCTCCCCTGTGTGCAGAGTGAAGGAATCTTAGAAGTTTGTGGTATTTGGCAGCAGGGTTTGTGGCAAAAAAAAAAAAAAAAGGAGCCAGCAGGACTCCAGTTTACCTCAAACCCTATAAGCATAGGTGTTTATAGCATTTAAATCACTTGAAATAATAGCCAATTGTCCAAGTACAGTACAGGTAACAAGACAGAGAGCAAAGTTTTCCTGGGAGGAGTTTGTGCATGTTTTCCATTAGCAGTCCAGACGAGGGCCAGAGCTGAGAAAAAGGCATGAGAACAGCCTTTCACCATGACCTCACTAACAAATTTCCCAGCTCTGAGTTCAGCTCTGTTGCATGACTGAACAAGTGAAGAAAGCACAACTTGTTCCAGGATACTGGTTGCTTTACTGGTATCTTATTTTTATTTTTTAGCAAACTGAGTATGGGTTCTTGGGTAGTAAAAGCCTCAGATGGGAACATAAGCTAGACATGTATTTATGGCCTATGGGCAAAGACAACAGCTTCAGGACATGTTGTAGCTGCTGTATGAATGCTTCATATATGGCCAGGGGGTCCCACACACTCCAGATGCATCCACAATTTGGTTCATTCATGTCAGGATTAATGAATAGTGGGGATTCTGGGCTCTGTCTGCAGTGTCAGCTGGCATGTCTGTGTGTCTGTTTGTTCAGGCGTTTCCAGCATCTGGAGATCCTACATCAGTCTCTGGCTTTTTTTTCTCTCTTTCTTTCTGCCTGACAAATCTTCCAAATAGGAGAAAGAAGACAGGCAAAGGAGAAACCCCCACAAAGTGAGGAATAGGCCTGGCAACTTGGTTGCAGTTCTGTGACCCTTCTTTACACAAATTCTCATTCCTCCTCAAACTCGATATAGTGCCTGGGTGAGAAAGGAGCTTGGATAGCACATCCTCGCCTGCAGTCTCTTGCTTCTTCTGTGGATTCTGGGGTTTCCTGAGGTGAAGCCTTTGACAGGAGTGTTTTGAGGTATTCCCTGCTGCTTGCCTAATTGTGCTGGCAAAGCAGAAGCAGCTCTGTGTTGTGGTGTGGGAGAGGAAATGAGGTGCAGGGGAGGGTGGGAGCACCTAAAGCCAGTGTTGACACCAGAGACTTTTCCTTGTGAAACCCCAGAGTTCCTCACGCACACAGATGCTGGGGTTGATGCCAGCAGCCAGTTAGAGAGTGCTGAAAGGGATGGAAAGGAAGGACCAGGACCTCCACTCCTCCTGTCTGCTTGGGCAGGCAGTGCCTCACTCTGGTGAGCGTGGCTGTGGGGTTGGGAGCAGTCTCAGGTTGTGGGATCATGGTCCGTGACTAACTGAAAACCACGAAAGCATCTGTTAACTTTTAAAAACAGAGACTTGCAGAATTAAGATCATGAGGGCCTTACAAACTTCAGGACAACTGCACAAGAAATTACAGGTTTAAATATATGTGTATAATAAGGCCAGTCAAGTGGTTTCTGTTTGTTTGAGTTGCAGATGTATGAAAAGAAAGGCTTTAGCCTGGCCAAATTGAACTCCCTGTATGGGGAATTCATTTAAGGTCAGCAGCTTTAAGCCCCAAAGCTGCACATCTGCAATCATTAAGCACATATGTAGGAAGCTGTCCAGGCAGATGTATCACTCTCCTTCCTACACTGTCTGCTTTTTGGTTTTGATATTACTGAAAGCTTCAGTGAGAAACAGTTTTTATGGTGTCAGATGTTACAAGTCTTCTGTGCCAGTTTCCAAGCTGGAATGTGGGTTTGCATGACTGGTGTCTTTCCAAGACGTGGAAGGAGATAATATACCAGGGCTGGAAATTCCTTGTGAATGCAAGAAGCTGTAAAACCTCCCACGGGGTGATCTGTGACAGTGCAACAGGCTGACAGCCTTGTCTGACTTCTTGGTGAAGCATAAAAAGGCCGTGTGGAGCTGCAGATGCTTTCCCTGATTACTAATGAGAGAAATCCTGACCGCTTGGCTGGTTTTCCTCATGGCATGAATGCTCAGGGTTGTTGCCGAGGTGGTCTTGGGTTTTTTTATTTTTCTCTCCCTCCCAGTCTGAATATCTTCATTTGTTTGAAAGTATCTGTCTTCCTGGTAAGATACTTGTTCCAACAGTGCATGCTTATCTGGGAAAGGGTCCGAGATCGAGGGCAGATTTGAGAGGGAGCAGTTGAATGCTGAATCCCTGGTGGATTGGCAATGAGGTGGGAGCCACAGCTGTGTCTGCTCTGACTGTATCAGTGTTTATGCAGAGTGGATCAAGACCAGCAGGAGAAGTTCAAGCACCCCATGGCAGCTGGCATCAGGGTGGCTGGCTCTGTTTTCTCTGATGTGCAGCAGGGCCAGCAGCATGTTTCTAACACCATGGATGGGTGTCTGAGCTGTGGGGCCATTGACAGCTTTTCCTTTCTTTTAGGGACGATGAAAGCCCTTTCATTGAAAAATTTGAACTTGATCCAAATGTGGGATGGGAACATATTTGTGGAGGGGTGAAGCAGATCCACCCAGGCCTGCACCCCATAGTTAGGATGATGAAGGGTGCTGGTCTGCAATCCAGGTCTGTAATGCCAAGCACAGCCCAGCTAGTATGCAGTCTGTGGACCCATGCAGATGAGTTTATTCACATTTACAGCCTTTCAGAGAACTTCCAAGCAAAGCTACCTGACTGTAGTGTATACCAGCCAAAGCAAGACTCCTATGCCTACTGGTATGCATAGCTCTGCTGTCAGGAGAGGGGGTGAGTGGTACTGGGGTGAGGTGATAGCCATGCTGAAAAAAACAGACCAAATCAAGGACTGTTGAGCAAGAGAAAGGCTTAGACAAGCAGGGGACTTTTGTGGGGCAGCTGTCAAGTAAACCCGGTTGCTTTGGAGACAATCTCTGTTTTATTTAGAGCTGTAACTGGAGGAGAGCTGACAGTTTCCAAGTCACACTTTTGTCTGGAAAGTTTCTGTGGGATTGTATCTCGTTGGTAGCAAACAGCAAGGACTGGTGCAGACTGGAACTGTTTGTGGATGCTGTTCCCACACTCTGCATGTTTGATGGCTCTACATTTGATTTCTGAATAGGAAGATGGAGATACACTTACTTTAACACAACTGTAGTATATTGTAGTGCTTCTCACAGACTGCTTTGCAGATTCTTAATTTTGATGGGTTTGATTTATTATGTTTTTCTCTGTTCCAGTTTTTGTTCTGTTTTTCGTTTGTTTGTTTGTTGTGGCTTGTTATATTTAATAATTTCTCTTAGGTATTTCTTTTTTGTGGGTGTATCCCACTCCTTGGAAAAGATGCACAAATGCAGAAGTTAAATGATTATTTGGTTGGAAAAAGTAGGTTGCAAATATCAGATTTTTGGGGTTTACATCTCCTCATATGCCCTGCACATGCATCTAACCTGTGCTGTATTTCCTTCAGTCTGCTAGAGGAGGGGAAAGTTACAGGTGTCCTGCAGGTTAAGCATACAAAATACAGTGTTCAGTGTTTAAGATCACCATACCAAGCAATTCAGCATTGCATTGTAATGCATCATTCTGGATACTGGGCAGTAAAATTTCTATCTTAATCCCTTCTGCAGCACTGTGATAATTCAGTGACTGAATAGATGAAAAAAATTCCTAACAGTTATCTTGCACTTGAAAAACATGATACTGACAAATTTTTCTTGGACCACTCACTGGGGCTTACAGACAGAGAAATACAAAACTGCTCTCAAAGCCTTTTGTTTAGCTTGTGTTTATTTTTTCCTCTCTTATCTGTAGGATGTGTCTTTTGGTTTTCTTGAGTTTTCTTTTGCTTTTTATTTACAGGAAAAGAAAAAAAAGTATGAATAATGGTTCTTGGAAGCAGAAAGTGGGCTATTTAACTATCACTGCTGGGAATGCTGTGTAGTGAAACTGTGGGTGAGGGAGTAGGTGGTTCTACTTCTGCTTGTCTTGCAATTCCTACATATGGTCATAAACAGCTGAGTTTGTGTCAGGCTTGCAACTCTGCTTGTAAACAACACCCACCTCAGTTTGGGGCACATGCTTTACCATCAGTTGCTTTAAAAAGCATTTCTGGAAGGCATATTTGAGGTTGTTCCACGTCTTCCTGAGGGGTTGCTTCTGGCTGCTAAAGTGTGTGTAAGTGTGCTTTTCTTTATGCTTATGATGTGTTTGCTTTGTTTCTAGGGCTCATCACAATAAAAGAAGCCCATGATATAGAAGCCAGACTTAATGAAGTGGAAAAGCTTCTGAAGACTATTATAAACATGCCCTGGAAGGTGAGTAAACCAAGTTCCAATCTAGCCCAGCTTGACTCCTCCTTCATGGTGACATGCACTCTCATGCAGATTAGAATGCGATGGGCTTTGCCAAACTCTGAAAGAAGCAGCAATTTATTGAGTAACTTGGAGAAATGCTGAGTGCCAGAACTGTGTAATGGTGCCTCCAAGCTGTCATTTGTAATAAGTCTTCCTGTCAACCTATGTAGGGATGGAAATGGAGAAGCGGGACAAATCAAACTACTGGTTAAAAATTGATGTCTGTTTTTTTCTCTCTTTTTAAGTATTCAAGGTCTGAAGTTGTCCTCACGTTCTTTGAGAGATCTCCTTTGGACCAAGTTCTAAAAAATGACAATGTCCATAAAATTCAGCCAAGCTTTCAAAGTCCAGTTAAAATATCAGGTAAGAATTATTAACTTCCTGCAGTTGACACAGGAATTGAGGAATGAAAATTATTTCATTTTTTGTTCCCTTTATTATTTCTCTATCAGCAATTCAAAATGTAGTTCTCAATAGTGCTTTGTGGTATAGAACATATAATTTTCCTTAATATACTGTGCAACCTGCATTCAGGCAATAAAATGGCTGGTGAAATGGGAGGCTGACAAATGCAAAGCAGTGAATGTTAGGAAAATGCAGTTCTTACTGCATATCATCACATATGATAGTGCTGGTACCACTTAGAAAGGAGATTTTCAGGCTATTGATACAGTTAAGTGAAAATGTAAGCTTGGTGCCAAGCAATGGGCAGTATCAGCAGAAGAATATTAGATTAATAATATTAGATTAATTAATAATAATTAGGAAAGGAAGGGGAAACAGAGTAGAGGAGCGTAACCTCATCTTGAATACAATATGCACAATTTTGGTTTCTTCATCTCAGGATATAATAGAATTTGAAATTATACTATTAAAGGGCGAGGATTCAAGTTGTTGAACTTAAATGTTCAAGTCTCTAAATAAGGGGTTAATTAAAGAAGGAAACTTCACTTGTGAGAAGAGATGACAGACTGGTATGATGGAAGTCTACAAAGCTGCGAATAGAAGGAGGTCAATTACCTTGTACTTTTATGAAGCAAGAGCTATAGGTTATCCAATATCATTGACAGACAACAGACTTTAAACAAGCAAAAGAAAGGTTATAATATTGTTTTGTTTCCATACAAAGCATAGTCAAGGAGTGGAATTCACTGTTATATGATATGGTGAAACTGAAAGCAGAAGTGACTTCAAAAGGGAATTAGACAAGGAAGTGGAGGAAAAGTACATTGAAACCTGTCACAGGTGGAGACATAGGAAGTTCCTAAACCACAGATTGCTAGTGGGTAAAGTGGAGAGCCTATCCTTGCCTATTCTTTTAGCCTTTCCCCTCTTCATCTGCTAGTGACCATTGTCAAAAGGTCTGTGAGCTTCTGGTGTGCCTGGTTTTGTATTTCTATACATAAACACTTGTTTGAGCCTAATGGCAGCTCCTGGTTTTGTGTCACCACAAGGGCTTATTTACAGTTAATTGAAGTGAAATACTATATAAGTCCTCCAAAGTTTATAGTGCCTGGTAAGGAACTGGTATCAATTTTCTTTGGTACTAACAAAACTATCTCAGCTGAATAATAGCATGTTTTAATCCTAAATTATTGTTGGTAGTGACGAGTCATACCTAATTAACTGGAGGAAGATTCTCCTGCCTATGCAGCTATCCAAAAGCATCTTGTGGTAATTAAATTTTATTATTCAAGTGATTGCTGCCATTAATGCTAAGAACATAGGTGGAAATTTGATGTTAATTGATATTTCCCTCATCTGGATGTTGCACAGTGGAAACGGTTCAGTGTCTGACAGTGCTGTCAGTAGATGGCAGTAAATGATAATGGGTAAAGCAGTTCATGCAGCAGTGAAATGCTGTAAGTCTTAGGTCAAGTCAAGGACACTAGGAAAATACTGACATTCCTGTTAGTCATAGTGCAGCTTTCTACCTGGCTCACAGTCTTGGAAAAGCAGGCAAAAATGTTTCACATTCTCTGAGAAAACAAACTGTCCCCCACATGGTCCCACATGCTCAGAGTGGTAGGTGATGGAGGAGAAAGGGCTGCCCTCTAATTTGAAAGCTGAATTTGAATTTATGGTGTAAATCTTATTTTACAATCATACAATGCTGCCTCAAGATGAGTCGTGTGAACTGTGATTCTGCTGGAGTTCAGTGTTTTTGCAACCCCTAAATGCATTCTGCTAAAATGAGTTGCAGTAAAATACGGAATGAAAGTCAATGATGACTCTCAAGAAAAATATAGAAGTGAGTTTTGGCTTTACCTTAATGCAGGAGCATGTAATGTTAAAAAAATTACCTCCTCTCTCCCATCTCATCTCCTGTTCATTGCTTGAACTGTATATACAGCTGAAACTTGTTGATGTGTTTTCTGCCTAACATATTTTATGGCACAGATTAATATTTTTTGCTGTGCTGATAATGCAAGGCTGTATCACAGGGTCATGGTGTCTTGAGGCAGATCAAGAGTTATCCTACTTAAGTCAGTGTAGATTATTTTGAAATGTGCATTTATTTTGTGTTGGTCCTAGCTTCGTCTAAAATTGTGTGACCGAAAGAAATCCTTGTGACTTGCCTAGTTTGACTTTCCATAGAGCACAGATATGGATTAACTTCTTATTCACATCAAATACTGTTCTTTAGTTATCAGTTCTCCTCATGGTAGTAGGTCAGTGGCTTTAGGTGTAAATTTTAGATATTCTGTGTTGGAGGCTTCTAACACAGTTAGAAACAAATAAGCAGCATCAAGGGCAATGTAAAACATGATATTTGTTTACACGACTCAGAGTTGGTGGTTAAATTAACTTGTAGGGTCACTTTTCATTTTCCTTTTTACGTATATTTTATTTTTGCTTAAGCCTAGGAATAGCTAAGAAAAATACAATTATAATTTGGTAGTGGTAGTTGCTTCAGATGTTGTGTCATGAATTGGTTAGGTGAATAAAATTGCTTGAGCACTGTCAGTTTGCAGATCTAAGAAGCTGTGAAACCAACTCTTCATTCCTGTTTTCCTGTGCAGATTTTCAATGTCATGCACACATCTCAGTTCATAGCCATGTCAATTGCATATGATACACAATTGTCTTCCAGCTTTTTTGTTTTAATCTTGTTTTCTTTCGTCTTCCAACAGAAATCATGAGATCAAATGGATTCTGTTTAGCCAACACTGAAACAATAGTCATTGACCACAGTATACCTAATGGAAAAGAGAAGCACCTGGATGTAGATTCAGCAGAACATTTGTAAGTGGAATTTGAGCAAGAGCAGTGCTGTCACCTTCACTGTAGCTTTCCCACCCCCTTAGCTCTGTCTAGGAGCAGGACTGGTACAGCTGTCATCCTGATGGTTAAAGGATACTGGGCCCAATTGCTAGCACTTCACAGCAATTTCCTGTTGAAGTGAGTAAAATGGGGAATGATTGACCCCAAAGTGATCAATCCTCTGTGTATGAATAAAGAACTGAGGTTGCTGCAGAGGTGCTGCAAAGGGAGAACAGAGTTATTTCTTCCTCTCATGACTATGATGAGAACTGGTTTGAGCCCAAACTTGGAAACTCAAACAGCCTAACCAATGGCCTATCCTGCTACAAAGGGTAGCAGAATGTTTGGGAAGCAAAACACTGTCCTCAGAGGGGAAGAACACATCCCTGAAAGTAATTGAGCAAAGATCAACAGCTGCTCAGCTGGGACTTGGTGTAGCATGTGTATATCCTTAGGGAAAAGGCAAGTTGGACTGGTTTCACTGGAAAGTTCTGCTTCCTAATGCACATGGATATTCTGGGGTCAGAAACCTGTAACCAGGAAGGCTTCTATGGCCATAAACTAAAGCACAAGCAGTTCCATCTCAACATGAGGAAGAATTTCTTTATGTTGAGGGTGGCAGAGCGCTGGAACAGGCTGCCCAGGGAGGTCATGGAGTCTCCCTCTCTGGAGGCATTCCAAACCCACCTGGACACGTTCCTGTGTCACGTGCTCTAGGTGACCCTGCCTTGTCAGAAGGTTGGAGTGAATGATCTCCAGAGGTCCATTCCAACCCCAATCATTCTGTGATTCCACGATTCATGTATGTCAGTGACTTTATTCACAGGTGGGTCTTGATGGAAATATGCTCCTGCAGATTTCTGTCATACCAGGTGATTGATATTTCAATGAGCTTCAGATAGTGAACCATTTAAATATTTTTGATGAGAAATATTGATGTATTTTTTCATTAGACCAGTCAAATGAAGAAGAGAGAATACTAAAAGACTTAAGGAGCCTTTATCTTTGAATGCAGTGATCTGTCTTGTCATATTTGAAATGCCAATCTGTAACAAGGTTTAGAGCTTGACAACATTTTGTCAGGGGCTGGAGATTGTGTCTGGCTCCAGTGTAATTTCTTGAAGTCTTTTTATTAACTTAATACTTAGTGTTTTAAACCTTGACCTTGCTAACAGCATTTAAGCTTATAAGCTTGTAATAATGAAGCTGAATGGCACACTAGAGGTAATTCTGTAAGGCCAATACCTGGAAATTAAAATTGTTATAGTTCACAGTGGATCATTCTTTGTACTGAGTGACAAATTACAGCAGAAAATTATCAAAGAATGCCTTTTCCTGCCTTACTTTGATTATTTTTTAAAAAATTATTTTAAAATATTTATAGCTTGTTTTGATTTTAAAAATGTGCCCCAGCCCAACCTGGGATCTACAATCATCTAACTGTCATCCTGTTGAAGTCAGAGACTGTTAAGGTCAGAAAACACTAATGTGAAAAAACCTGAATGGTAGGCATAGTTTCCCATAAACTGTGGTGGAAGAAATGAATCTAGGGTAGCAGCCTGACTTTTTGCAGCCTGACTTACTTTGACTTTCCAAAGGATATGAAGTCAACAGTCAAGAAGTTAATAAATTTTGAGTGTGTTTTATACGGTACCCTAAATTTTCCCATCCTGCAGCTGTATTTTACAGCAAAGACATAATAGCCAGGAGATAATGGAACCTGCGTAGCACAGCTGTTTTGTAAAAATGGAACCTTTTTCAAAAGCAGAGATTTTCTATACTGTTGGTTTAAATGTATGTTATTAGCCTGGAAAGGAAACCTTAAAATCTTTCAAATCCTATTCTGTTCCCCTTCAGTCTCAGTAAAATTGGATTTATGGTGTGTTCTACCCTGAAATCAGAGTTAATTCCTTGTGGACTTGATCTCCTCAGATGGGAATTTTTTTCCTTTCAGCTGCATTAAACACTTTATGACTTCTGGCTTTTGGCTGCTGATCGACTTGAATGAGACATTTTGCCGAGCAGATCTGTATTTTTTGGGAAAAAGAGCTTGAAGCTTCAGCAGGAAGTGCTTATTCCCTATACTGGTTAGCTGGGTAGCCTGCAGTGCTACCTGCCCATCAGCTTCTTGTTGCAAAAGAAAATTTAACACTTCTCCAAGCTGCAGTTGCTTACTCTTGTTCTGAAGTAGGTCTTTTCTGCTTCCTTCATTTTCTCTCTGATTTTAGTTGGCAGTACACCATATTGTTGCAAACTGTGGTGAAGCCAGTGTGCTCAGCATCCATGTGGTGTAACTTGTCCTTTTATGTGTGGTTCTTGGAGAGTAGTCTGAAGTGCTTTTGAAAGAAAAGGTGGTAAATAAATGCATTTGAACTTATGCTTTGCTTTTGTTACAGAGGTACCCTTTCCTGTGAAGACTGTTTGCACTTCTGTCTTCCAGGCCAGCAGCACAGTCTGTGGCATTGGATAAGCTGCCTTTTTGGCAAATTCACTCCAGTACCTGAAACAGGTCTGCAAGAGAGATGTAGAGGGAATTTTCATGAGGGGATAAGGGGAGTGGCCTTAAGCTGAACTAGAGTAGGTTTAGATTAGCTATTAGGAAGAAAATCTTTAGAAACTGGAACAAGTTGCCCAGGTTATGGATTCCCCATCCCTGTAGGCATTCAGAACCAAGCTAGATGGGGCTCTGAGTAAACTGACTTAGTGGAAGGTGTCCCTGCCCATGGCAGGGGGGTTGGAACTAGGTGATCTTTAAAGTCCCTTCCAACCAAAGCATTCTATGATTCTATGACATGTACATCTTTTAAATACTTCCAGTGGTGGTGACTCAACCCTGGGCAGCGTGTTCCAATGCTTGATAACCCTTTCAGTCAAGAAATTTTTCCTAATTTCTAATCTAAACTTTCCCCAGTAGAACTTGAAGCCCTTACTTCGGGCACTGTCACTTGTTACCTGGAGAAGAGTCCAACCCAGCACTCGGCTACCCTCCTTTCAGGCAATTGTAGGGAGTGATAAGGTCTCCCCTGAGCCTTCTCCAGGCTAAAAACCTCAGTTCCCTCAGCTGCTTCTCATCAGACTTGTTCTGCAGACCCTTCACCAGCTCTGTTGCCCTTCTCTGGACATGCTCCAGCACCTCAATGTCCTCTCGCTGTGAGGGCCCCAGAACTGGACGCAGGATTTGAAGTGTGGCCTCACCAGTACTGAATACACGGGGACAATCCTTACCCTGGTCCTGCTGGTCACTGTTTCTGGTACAGGCCAGGATGCCCTTGTCCTTCTTGACCACCTGGGCACACACTGGCCCATGTTCAGGCACTGCTGACCAGCACCCCCAGATCCTTTTTTGCCAGGCAGTTTTACAGCCACTCTGCCCAAGCCTGTAGCTCTGCATGTGGTCACTTGTGACACAGGTGCAGGACCCAGCACTTGGTCTTTTTTCAGCCAATCAATCCAGCCTGTCCAGATCCCTCTGGAAAATCTTTCCTATCCTCCAGCACATTGGCACTCCCTCTCAACTTGATGTCATCTGCAAACTGACAGAGCTTGCACTTGATCCCCACGTTCAGACCATTAATAAAGATACTCTACAGGACTGGCCCCAAAACTGAGCCCAGGAAAACACTACTTGTGAAAGGCTACCAAATAGATTTGACTCCATTCACTATCCCTCACTCTTTGAGCCCAACCATGAGTTTTTTACCTAGCAAGTCTGTCCAAACCATAAGCTTCTATGCTGTTCCATCTTCTTCCTGGTGAATCTGACTAGCAAATCTAATGCATTAACAGAGATTAAAATGATAAAGAATTTTGTCTTACAACACAAGAGGGTCTTGCAAAAGACGTGTCTGTCAAGGTACTTAAGAGGAAAAAAAATTAAAGGAAGCAGTTCAGGCATTTAAGAATCTGAAGGTCCATGGTAGAATTGCAGAACTTATTTTGAGAGAAGGACCTGTTGGTAACAGCACAAAAGCATTTTGACTACTGGTGTTGTACACAGCTGCTGACTGTGGTAAACAGTCCTGGTTTATTGAGTTTGGTTTTGTGTGAGCACTCTAGAGCAGTGCTTTGCAGACTGCTGTGCACACACTTCCTTTTCGGTGGCAAGAAAAGCTTTCTGCTTAACCACAGCATCTGACTTCCACTGCTTTGCACATCACATTCTGCTTGTAGTAACCTATCAGTGGGGCTGGAGAACCACAAAATCTGTGGAGCCTTTCAGATGTCATCATGTAGCTTTATGCTGATAAGAGAAAGAGCAGAATCTGAATAGCCTTCTTGACTCTTCTTCTGCTTTCTTCACTGTATCTGCCCCCCTGGTATTTCATAATCTGTTGTTTCTGGATCACTTGCAGTCCATAAGACAGCACAACGTGATCTGGGAAGTGCTTGCAACAAACCGAGTCAACTCCCTTGTGCAGACATTCCCACACATGCAGGGAAGTAAACAGCCTGGAGGGACTAGAGGAATGAGGGTAATAAACATTCAAAGTTCAGCCTCATTGCTCTTTCATTTAAAGTGAAGAGCAAAGCAACAGCACCATGGGAGAAAATCCATGAGTTTCTGCTCAAAAAAAAGTTCTCTATTTTGGCTCTCATAGTTTAAAAAAGAGAGATGAGAAGGACCAGGAAGGAGTATGGAAAAGACAGAACTGTGGCCATACATTGCAGGAGGTATAGACAGGCTATCCAATAACCCATGATACTTCTAAATAAAGTTTCGGGAAGTGATGGGAGTGGGAAACTTACCTGTTTGTTTACCCTACCACTCTTCTTCAGGTCCTCTGAAAGACTTAACTCTTAGATGATCCTCTAGGGTGAGGTTAGAGGGATGTCTGCAGTTGTTTCACTTATCTAGAGTCTAACTAGTTCATGTGTAGATGGTATGTAGTTTTAAATATTAATTGTTTTAAAGCTCATCTGTTTATCTGCCATTCAGAGAGCTGCAGTAGGCCAGCTAGGCTGATAAAGGTGTTGGAGACAAATGCTGAAAGTGAGAGCTAGGTTAGAATTTCTTTTTCATCTTGTGCAATTTTGCAGTTTCTACTCCCTTTTCTTTCTCACTCTGTCATACTGAATGAAATTTCTTTCAAAATATTAAAGAGAGAGTTTGAGAAAAAGAAACTTTACTGTTCTTCAAACCTCTTTTAGAACTGAGTTGAAATTTAGTCCTTGGCCTGCAGTGACTGCCTTTAACTGCTAGGCCATCCAGGAAGAAGATGATGTTTCTTATCTCAGAAATTCAAGCCTTATTACAATGGAATGTGTGTAACTGAGAGAAATGTAGGTTTTAACAGCTTGATGCCTTCTGGTTGAGAGTAGGTATGGAACAGTAGGTAATTCTTGCAAAAGTTCAGGTTATGAAACAGGTGTTGGGAAGTGGGAAGAAAAACACCAAAAACAAGTGAAATGAAATTTGGGAATCTTTTTTTATTTGGAGATTATTTGATAGTCAAAATCTAAATCTTGTACCATGGGAAGGACAGCCAGACTCTGGAGGAAGGACACTGTAGTAATTTTTTCCTCACTATGTTAGACACTTGGCCTCTTACAAAAGCCAAACCCAGAGAAGGTGCCTGTGAAGTGAAAGGCTGAGAGTCCAAGTTCAGATGGGAAACAAAGGCAGTTTCTTTTTCACTTTTATGTGAGAACTGAGGCATTCTGTGTACACATGCTGTGGGAACAAAATAGAAGGATATGGACTTCAACTGCGTGATTCAGTCTTTTAAGACTTCTTGCTGCTTCCTTCCTTCCTCACTTGTAGCTTTGAAAGTCAAGGGTGACAAGAGTACTTGCTTGCATACACTGTGGTTCTCATTGGCCCATGGTTTAGTCATAATCACATGAGTATAGGAGAAGGAGGTGTGGATGGAATCAGCTCCAAGTGTTTCTCCCACTCCCTTAGTACTTTTTTCCAATTCCTTTGATTTTCTAAATAACTTAACTCCTTTTGGTGTTTTTTTTTCATCTCTCCTTAGGTTCGAAAGTGTTAGTGACTTTACCTCAGAGCTGGAAGACAGTGATGATCCAACAGCTTATGTCACCAATTTGACATACTACCACCTGGTCCCATTTGAGACTGACATTCTGGACTGAGGCTGCTCAGGGGTGCAGTCAGCCAGACTCCAGCCAACCTCTTCGTCCGTAGGTTCTGCTATCTCTGGCATTGCATCTCTGTGAATAAGGCTGTGCAGACAAGGCCAACAGCAGGGCAGCTGCAGCAAGAGCACCACAAAGCTGGTTTAAAAAGTGTGGTCCTTTGTTGTGTGTTATGGAGACATCTTGTAAGCAGGCATCTGCTTTGCTGCTGACAACAAACTCACTTTTTGTGAAAGCAAGGCAGCAGAGGCTTCCTGAGGATCAAGGAAATTTCTGCTATGTCTATGGGAATTGCCACCCTGACGCAGCTGTCAGAAGCTTGTGCTGTAGCAGGCACAAATCACCCATGCTCCTTGTGGTGCAAGCTGAGTTCCCTTTTAGAATACCACCAGAAACTTCCTCAGATGGCGTGACCACACTTTTTATGCTTTGTAAGCAAGAAGACAAGCAAACCAGCTGAACTTTGTCAGTTCCCTCTGCAGTTGCTTAATGGAGGTCTCGTGGGTTGCTTTTTGCTCGGCTACCGGATGATTGGTGCCTTACACGAGATGTCAGAAATACCATTGAGTGCCTCCAGGAAACAGAACACGTGAGCTGACAGCTTTACTTCTTTTAATCATGGGCTTTTGTATAATCACTGAAAGGGCAACTGCTCTTTCCTGGAATAGTAAAGCAGACAGCAACTGGCACTGCAATGAACTGTGCGTGGTGTTTGGTACCTGGATGATTTCAGGAGTCTGGAAAGCCGATGGAAAAGCTGAGCTGCTCCACTAAGAAGGGTCCCAGCTATGGCAGGCACTTTGATAATATTTTTTCTTTCCATGTGGACCAGCATATGTGAATGGTGCTTACAGATGTTTACATCAGAGAGATAATTCCCTATGCATATTTCTTCCCAGAGGATGGGAAGGAAGACACTGAGATTTATGTTGTGTTTGGACTGAGAAAGAATGATAAGCTGCAGTGTGCCTACAGCGATAGGAAAAACAGCCTCTCCACTGCCACCCTGTCTCAAGGAGTTTGTCCAGCTTTCTGACATCTGCCTGGAGTGGTCAGGTGCAGGCCTCCTTGTTGTGTAATGCCATGGATTTCATCAGAGATAGGACAGTGGGAGCAAGAGTGGGATTGGACTCTGGAGCCTCTTGACTTTTGAGTAGTGCAATGTTAAAGTCTCCTCGGGGTCTCTCCCTTGCAGAGCATCCTGAATTCCCGGCTCTCACTGTGAGTGCTCAACACTCACCAACATGACCTTTCATTGAATTTTTGTCATCTGTTTGCAAATATTAGTTTGAAGAGACTGAAATGGAAAGATGTGCATTTTTGGACAGGTTTCTTGGAAAAGAGGCTTGCTTGGTCCTGAAGAAGCTGATACAACTCCCTTCTGCAGAGTTTTCATTTCTATCCATAGAATAACAGTCAAACAGAATTTGTTAATGTAAATAATAAATTATTGAGAAGCCTAATGCTTTTACACAGTATGTTTTTAAAATATATTTTAATGAAATAAAATATAACTCACCTTCAGTACACTTCTGCAGCTTCAATCAGTGCCTTCTTTTTTTTTTCTTTTTTGGTCTTGTTTTGAGTACACTTTCCCATGTCAAATCCTTTTTCTTTTCCCTACAGTTTTTGAAACACAATGAGTAATAGCAGTTTCAGTGCTCCACATGTTACTCATACTGTAGACATGGTGTGTATCCACATGAAGGCTCTGCCTAGCTGTTGATCTTGGGTCTAGGTGTGTGTGGTTTAATGCCACTCAGCTTCGTGGAGGATTTCTGTATTTTCACTATCATCAATGAGATCAAATTTGGCCATTATTGTTTTTGAAGATGAAGCAGATTCTTACAAGGTAAACTTCTATTGTAGAAGGGAATATGTTATCACTCACTCAAAGACTTTCTGAGCAGGGTCTTGAATTAGATTTGGGAAGATTTTTTATTGTATTTGTTTTACTCTCATTAGTTTTAATTCTTCTGCTAGTGTTCTTAGTTAACCATGGTGAAGTAGAAATGGTATCTGGTAGACATGTGTGTTGGACTGGATATTGGAACATTTTATTTCAGTTCCTGACCTTGCTGTCAGCCTACCATGTTGCTTTGGGAAATTGTACTTTATCTCCCTATCACTGAATTTTCCTTGACTGATATTTTGGAGAGCAGTGTCATTGGCTTTTGATGCAATGTCGTCCCTTAATTCATTTGAATTTTCCTATGAATTATTGACCACATGGTAACTACTTATCTTTTAAAGCACTTTACATTGTGGGTGCCCTTGGAGCCCAGATGCTGGATGGTCAGGATTTTTGTCATGCATGTTTTTGAAGTGGTTTTTTGTTTTGTTTTGTTTTTTTGTTTGTTTGTTTGTTTGTTTGTTTTTTTCCTTTTGCCAGGTACCCTGGTATTCTGGGAACAGGAAATGGTGCAGAATTCAATTATTGCTATGTTATTGTATTAAAAACAAACAAACAAAAAACCAACCAACCAACCAAAAAAACCCCCTGAACATCAGTCCTTTATCACTTAAGGAAAATTTAGCTGAAATAAAATTCCATGTTTTAGATTTCTTAACTGGACCTCTCCCCTATGCACCCACTGTAGCTGGTAAAATCCCCCTACCCAGACCTGCAGAGCCCTGTGAGAAGTGTCTCAGGGGATGCAAAGTGCTGGCATCCAGATGGGTGCTCTGTGTGGTCTTCCAGAAATGTAAAAAGCGTAGCATCATTATTCATTAGTTAACCTATTGATGATTCCAAAGGAAGTGAGGGGCACAAGAATTTTTATACCAAACCCCTCTCCACACAATGCCAAGACAGTTCCTATGTAAGGCTTGTCCTTGAAAAGCTGATCTGTGTTTTCTCTGCAGCTTTGGCTTCTGCCCTTGGCACACAGCATGGGGATCATGTGTACCAGTCCTTGCTATGAGCTGCCTGAGCAGAACAGAGCTGAAGTGTGCTGGTATCTAGGGAAGGAGCAGGAGGTATGTGTCTCTTGGCAGGAGCAGCGATGACAAAATCATTTGGTTTTTATTTCTAGAGTCGTGAAATATGCTGACATTATAGTGTTGCCAAATCTTAGGAGAGTTAGGGAGGATAAAGTGAATCCCCCTAGGCTGTGTTTTGTCCACCAGTCTTTTTTTTTTTGGTTACATCAACTATTTTCTAAAAACTCAGTCTTGGATTCCAAGTCCATTCTTCATAGCAGCAATAATTTGTAGCTCAGTATCAAACTCTAAAATAAAAGAAAGGGGGAAAAAAAGAACTTTTTCTAATTACTTCCTGTAATATCCATTCCTGCTCCAGTCAGCTATCTCTGAACTTCCTTCCCCACATATACACAAATTATTTAGGCTATTTTACCGATCAGCTTTCATCAATGTAATTGCTTTCTTGTGGAAATATTCACACCCTGAAGTGCAGTTTTCAAGTTTTATAGCACACAGACCATTCCCATTATCAGTGCTGTCAGATAATTTCTTCTTGCTCGAAACCCATTCTCATTCTAATTAACTCTGTTAGTAATATATACATTGGGGGTTTAGGTAAGGGCAAAACACCAAAGTAATAAACATAATATATCTAGATCTAAGAAATGGAGAATTCCTATTTACCTAAATGCAACAGCAAAGATTGGTGGGATGCATTTGCAATTGAGCTGTATGAATTCAGACTTTCCTGGGCTTTCTCAAACCCTCTTATCCTGCCTCTGTTTCTTACAATTAATGCATATAACCCCTCCGTGCTCTGTTGAGAGAAAGAACAGCTTCAACTTTGGTATCACAGAAGGGAAGATGGGACACCAAGAGTTGGCTGACACAGAATTTTACAGCCTTTAGTTTTGGTCCTAGCAGGACATCTAGCATACAGATGCCTTGCACTGCAGGATAGGAGTTGCTGCAGAGGTTTGGCTTGTCATTCTTCACAGACTGCTGTTAAGGGAACCTCCTCAGGTAAGGATTTAGAAAAAAGCTCCTTATTTTCTGAAGAAGCCTTGTCTAAATTTTCAGAGTTGTAAAGTTAATTTTCTGTTGTCTTGTGAAGCTTTCAGTTCATGACTGGACTGAAGAACGGGCTGGTAGGAAATAATTTCTCAGCTGCACAAGTGCCCACTTCTGCCAAAAAGTACTGGATTAGAGCCCAGCCCTGGCCTGGCCTGTGGAGATGCCTTTAACCATCCTTTTAGTCCTCAAATTCTTCTAAACAATTTTCAGAAACTTTTAGATAGAAATGACAGCTGATATACTGGCAAGAAGAAAACTCAAATATGAACAGGGAACTTGATTAAAAACATCCCAGCACCAGCCCTGTGTATGCATTTTCCAGTGAACTTCAAAAACTAGAAGATTCTTCAATAAAATGTTTTACAGCATCTGTTTGCCTTGCATGTCCCTCTGGTACAGCTGTTTCTGACACAACCTGGCAGAAATCAACGCTTGGCCACAGTTGCAGCATGTGTGTTTGTAAGGTCTGTGAGGTATTGAGCTTCCTTTGGATTCCCTGGCAACTCACAGGAGGCTCTCAGTTCCTTGGAGGCACTGGTCCTCTCTACAAATCTCTGTGCCGTCAAATCAAAATTCCTCCAGCATTGTGGGGTTTCCAAGCAGCTTTGATAATTTCCATTAGTAAGTTAGCTCCGTTTAGCATTGCTGTTCAGTTTGGAAACCATCTGCAAGTAATATTGTTTAGCTGTATCACCTTGTACTGGGCAGGCTGGAAATAGAAATAATTACATGTACCAGAAGCCAACTTTGTTATGTAAAATGGAAAAAAAAAAACCACTATCAGCACCACCAGCAGCAAAACAACCATTGCCCATTATTTTCCCTTGTAGCCATTAAAATTAAGTTGAACAGATTCCATGACTTTTGAATGAACATGGGCTCATTTCAGAAGAGAAATGTCCCAAATTTTGCCAAGTTTCCCTTTGTCTTATGGAAGCTGGCTTCAGTGGTTGAGCACAGTGGTAGCACATGGTGCATCCAGCCATCTCCAAGTGACCTTCAGACAGGAAAACAAGCAGTGGGTGCATGTCAAAGGGAGGGCAGGAGGCACAGGGGTGGCTTGGAAGGAGAGGGAATGAGAAATAAATGAAGGATTGTAATGCAAACAGAGGAGATCTCCAGGGATAGTTTCAGACTTGAAGCTGAAATAATTCATCTTTGTCAGAGAGCTCAGGCCTGGCAGTGCCTGAGTGCTGGATCATATTGTTCCTCACCTGGTATCCTGCAAGGAATGTTACGAGCCCTGGCTGGTTATCAGCCCTGGCTGTTGCAAGAAGGAGATGTCTGTGTCTGATCAGGTGCCTTTGTATGAAGTGAATATGCTGAACTTTCTGGAAACAGACATTTTGCAGCAACAAAATTGATTGTGGTTGCCACTTTAGAACACTGCACAGCTTGTGTAAATGGATTTAGCTTCTGTTTCACTTATTCCCACATGCACCTTATTCTGCATGCTTCATGCCCCTATGTGTAGGATTAAAAATGCAGATGGCTGCAGGTGATGGCCATGAGGGCCCTCACAAGATTGGATTGCTCTGACCATCCACCTCACCTGGGACCTCACCCACACCGTCCAACCAGAGGCTCTTCTTCAGTCCAGGATCTTTAGCATTTTTAAGGTGAACTACAAGAATAGTGGCCTCCAGTCCTGCTCCTCCATTCACCTCCTGATGTTCACTTGGGGGACTGATGACCACCCTGCTTCATTCACGGTGAGTTCACCTGTTTTGCTTTTTATGATAAGCCTCATCTTGACAAGCATTTCCTGATATTAGCATTTTTTGTGTTTTATAGAAATATTTTCCAGAATTGTCTACAGAGACTGTATGCCTGGGGATATATTCTTTGTATTACACATGATTTAAGAGTATAGTTAGCTTGTTCTGGAAAGTATAGATGCTTGATTCAGCTGCTAGAAAACACTGATGTGACCTTGGTATTTATCATAAATTAATGCTGCCCTGGCTTTTAGAATAAAATCACTACATTCAATAACTAATATTCACATGTAGGTTCCAAAAATAGTCAAGTTACAGACTTTGCTGGCTGGGGAATTTCTTTGTGTTTCTCCTCTGATTCCAACCACTTTGAGAAAGCAACGGGCAGTTAACTTGAAATGACTTGTTGGCACCCTCTCTGCATAGAGTTTGTAAATATCTAATCCAATAAACAAGCTAAAATTACAATAATCACAAATTTGAACCTATATTGGCGATATAACCTGTAGTTCCAGGCAGTAACTATGCTCACTGCCAGAGGAGGAATGGAGGTGTTCCCTGGCAGGAGACTCGCAGAGGTCAGGGGTTTGGAAGGTGTGGCATTACCACGGAGCCTGCACAGTCACTGGTGCTGGGCATGCTGAATGTGCAAGCAGTAAGTTTCTCAGAAAGAATGATTTTCATCTCCTTTCTATTTAATATTATAACATCCTTGGGTTTAGTTGTGGACAGGTTAAGAGGGCTGGCAATCCCATTCCTCAAGCTGAGGAGACAACAGGGACATTTATCCAATCTGCACTGGAATGTGCAGAACTGCAGCTTCTGAGCTGCGAGAAGACTTATAATTCAATTTGTCTCCTTCGTGCTTAACAACCTGAGAAATGATGAAGGTGGCAGGCCAGCTGTGGAGGATGGGTGATTGAATGCATGACTGAGGGGAGAAAAGGCTGGCTGCTAGTGGGTACAAGCAGACACCAGCACAGGAGGAGCAAGAATGCCAGTCAAGGGATACAGTATCAGGTACTGTGGCAATATATTGTGAACCTACAGGGCTTTGGCTTAAGACATCTGAGGCATTTAAGTGGAAAACAGACACTACTTTCCATAGGGCTACAGTGCCAGACAGGAATTTTATGAAGCATGCAAGAGGGCAGAGAATTGTATGTCTCAGTGAGTCAGAGGAGAGGTGCAGAGCAGTTACATGGGCATGATAAATAGAAACGATAGAATTACCACTTTAGGCAGCTCTGAGACTGCAGATCCACACTTAGGGTTTTAGCCTGATCAGGGACTATCAGGCACTGAAGTGCCTAGTAGAAGAATAGGGTTTTTTCACCAATAGAGTGGTTCAGGTTAATGAAGGAAGCAGGATGCTATTAGAATTTAATGTGCAAGTTTATTAGGCATTTAAATGGTGATTCATTAATAGCTGCAAAGGAAGATGAATATCTTTCATTTTATATGCAGTTAGATGCTCTCACTTGGAAGCCTCCCCTAACACACTTAATTAGCCTGAAGAGGGAAATTATGCTCCCTGTGTGCAGTCCTGTTATCATTCCGGTCACTGAAGCAGCCTCCAACCTAACACACATCCTATGGGACTGCTGTGCTAAAAATAGCTGCCCACAGCTTACAACTGCAGCAGAGACACAGAGACACCTACAGCACTCGTGGGTGTTGAACTCTTGGTTAAAGCAGATGTGCACAGCATGCATCTGGAAGAAGTGTTACAGTTAAAGCCTGTAGTGAGCTGTCTACAGCATAGGAGTGATTTCTCCAGGTGGGAAAAGCAGCTTCCCACCTGGCTGTTGCCACACTTCAAGAAGTGGTGAAATTGGATTTCTGCTTAGATCAGGACTCGAAATGACTCTGCTCTGCACAGTCCTGTGTGGTATTTATACACCAAGCTATTCCCAAGTAACTCACCTCTAAATTAGTGTCAGCACGAGTCCTGTAGCAGGATCTGCTACTCACCCAGTGTAAATGCATTACCTTTCATGCCCCAGCCTGCAGATTTAAGGTAAGGATTCTGTATCTCTCTCTTTAGATCCAGCATAACAATTTAAACCTTTTGAATGGCAAGGATCTGGGAGAAAGGGTATGACGTGCAATGAGAAATACTGACTACTTAGGCCCTCTTCCTTTGACTATGGCCTGTGTCCTAGGTTTATGTAGTCTGAGGCATTTACGTTGAAAAGGCCCTTTCTGGGAACCTTTTAGACCAGGATTCCAACCCTTACTCCATTTAATATTCAGAGCTGAGGAGTGTCTTGTGATCCATTGTAATTATTATCATCGAAATCCTTTCCCATACTCTGGGTGGATGCTGTATGAAATTCCCTGTTCAGAAGCCATGTCAGGATATTCAAATGTAGGATTAACGTTAAAAGCTGAAAGCGAGACAAATTACTATATTTGTTTTCAATTTACCCTGTTAATACCAGTGCTGCTTAACCTTAGAGGTGACACTGGAATCTGGATGGAATCTGATTTAAGGCAAATATTTTAGGCAACCCTGTTAAACATTAGTAGGTATGACAACTTTTTTTAAGAGCCAAAAGTTGTAGAGGGTTAGGTTATATTAATAGGAAATTATATGCAGGGGAGGGAGAAAAGGTGAAACTTTTAGATACAGTCTTCCTTCCTAAGATTAACTATGTTCCTAAAATCATTACCAACATAATTGTTTTAAAACAAAACAAGACACAAATATTGTCTCAGCCTCCAAGCCTGGTTTTCCATATATTCCTATACATGCCATTATGACAAGGCTTTTCTTAGGGCAATTTTTACCCTGAACAGTTTCATTATAAGAAGACATATTCTGATTTTTCTTTTCTTCCCCTCTGATGTTTGTATGGTTGTTTTTCTCCCTGCTCCTCTCTTGTCACTTTACCAACGAGAAGGCTGCAACGAAAGAGAGAGGAAGGAAAGGAGGGGGGAAAAACAAAGTTTAAAACGCAGAGCACCATAAAACTGCATTAGTTTTCTTAAATAGAATCAGGAGAAATTATATAATCATGGGTGGGTTTTATGCCAATAAAACCTGGTGTTTGGAAAACCTGTCTTTCTGAGGTGCTCCTCCTGTTTCTGCTCCCCTTGATGTTCACTTATAGCTTGCTGAGACATGACTGTAGAGCTTAGATTGACTTTTATTTTTTAACTTTTTGTCACTTTGTATGTATTTTAACATAGTTATCAATACTGCATTAGCATTCTTTTTTAAGGCTATTTAGTTATTAGTATTGTAGAAGTGAATTTTCTAAAGCATAGTTAGTGGAAGACTATTGCCATCTCCTTTGTAGATTGGCATAGTAAAGTTGTTGCCAAAATATAATTTTTTTTAAAAGGAAGATGTGCTAGCTGAGGCTACATTGACACAATATAATGTATTATATTCATGAGTAAATTTAGGTGCTTCAGCATGAAAAGCTGTTTTCTTCAAGTTTGATTGTATCCTGACAAGGCTTAGGGATATATGATGCGCAACCACGTGCTAATTTGTTTATACATGTTGAACACCAAGGAGGACTATTATCTTTTCTACAGAAAAGCTCATCTTGTTCCTGCTCTGTAAATGAAACTTCTTTCTTGCTAAAGTTAATGGCAACCTTCCAAGTTTTCCTAGCTCTAGTCAGGGCTGTTGCTGTTGACATTTGTTACAAGGAGGAAGGAAGGAAGGAAAGAGCATTCTTTTGTTCTCAGGAGAAAAGTTTAATCCCTTTTAAGAGCAAGAAGAACTGACAGGGAGCAGTTAAAGAACCAGATCACAGTCACGCACAGGGATTGTGTGGGGTGTATGCACCAGCTGAGCTTCCTCTGCCAACACCAGAATAAACTGGAGGTCCCTTTCTTCCTCCTCTCCACATCTCTTTCCAAACTCATTCCTCAGGTTTGGTCATCATGGGTTTGAAATTTATGATGATAATATAATGCAAATATGAGACTCAGATAGGAAAAGGACTTGGTTGTCCTTCCAGCCTGTCTGCCAAGCAGTAATGGGGCTGAGGCTGCTATGTGGGGCACAGGGAGCCAGGACTGAAGATGAAGCCAAGCGGGTAGGACAGTGCCCTCATGGTGGGTCCCAGGCAGAGAGAGCAGAGTGGGCTGGGTGATGGTGGCCAGGGGCAGACAGGAATCCAGCTGGATGCATGAATCTGTGACAAGAATGTGCAGGGTTGAGAAGTTAGAACATTGGGTCAGATTTGGGTTTGTGACAGGCAAGGGTGGGCTCAGGGCCATCTACAGCATAGCTTGGGCAGGGACCAAGGGCAAGGGCTTGATACACTGGAAGATGCCAAGAGCCCCAGCAAGGCTTCTCCCAGCTCTGTTCCCAGCAGTCAGGTCACACAGTTGCATCATCTCAGAGCCAGCCTTCAGCAGTGGCCCTTGCAGGGGGAGGAGAGGCTGCAGAGCCTAACACCAAGAACAAAACTTCCACCAGAAGGTTGGTAGGACCATCTGTTAGCCATGTGGATAAGGCTGCTGCAGAGATGATAATTATTTGTGTCTGCGTACTGTAGAAGAAGCTGGGGAGATTCCCTATGCTATTCTTTTTAGCAGTGATTCAGCAAATGCTCAGCCTAAAACTTGAAGTGATTCTGGAACAGGTTGAGGTACAAATAAACAAAATTAAAATTAGCAGATTGCCAGGGCTGATACTAATCAACCCAGTGTTCTGGAGGAGCTCAAGGGTGAACTGAAGAATGATCTCCTGAATGTGAGAGATGGATAGTAAAATAGCAGATGAAATTCAGTGCATGTAAATGAAACTCCTGGTAAAATTAATCCTAACTTCACATATAATTTTCTGAGCTAACACTGTTATTCTTATGTAAGAGTAAAACTGTGCATTTGTAATAATTCCATGAAACCATCAGCTAGTACTCAGTAGCAATGGAATAAAAGATTAAGTGCTATTACTTTGGGGAAAGAGAACAGGAATAAAAAAGTCTAACTCCAAGGGTTGCCCCCCAGCCCAGTTCTGGTATTCATCTTGAATACATCACAGCAGGAGGAAGTCTGAAGAAAGATAATTCATTTGAGCAAAGGCATGAGATGATCTCTTTCAAGAAACAGTTAAGTAGGATGAAATTTACATTTTTCCTTTCCAAGGATGGATGGATGGTGTGACAGAGATCTACAAAGTTATAAGTGGCACAGAAGAGGGGAATAGAGATTGACTTCTTGTTATTTCTTCTTGCATGAGAACCGTGGCCCATCAAGTGACACTAGTAGGAGGTAGGCTCAATGCTAACAGGAGGTGGCTGTTCCTGTGGAGTGAATGAGGCTTGCTGTACTGCCTGCCAAAGGCTGGTTTGAAAAGGAGACTGGAAAAGTGTTTTGAACAGAGCTTCTTTGAGTCTTACTATCTAGATAAACCACAACAGGCTCAGGGAATCCCTTAAGGTTGGGGAGAGTATTAGTGTGAAAGTGCCTTCCAATTGGAGATTGGTTTTTACCTCATTTACAGACATTGTTTTAGGCAGAAAACTGAGCTAGGTGGACCGAGATCTGCTGAGATATAACTCTACCTTTTCTGTGATTTACTCATGCCTTTATTTTCTATTTTTGAAGACAAAAGTCTAAGTTATTATTTTGAATTTGAAGTATGTCTGTCCTAGTCATGATGCAAAGTTGTCATATGAAAATTCACTGTTATGTCCTTTGATCTGCCAGATCTTCAGAAAAGCCTTGACACTGTGCAGGTCTTCACAGAGCACAACAGCAATGCTAAGGTGAAACTGAGCACTTTGTCTAGTGCCAGCTGTCCAGTGAGGAAGGTCACCAATCCAATGGCAAGCCCTCTAGCCTGACAATACTGTGGTTTTATCCTGTCTTGCATCTATGAAGACAGGATGCTGTCTTCCTCTTCGCATGCAACCATCTTAAAATATTTGTTCCTTTCCACCCTTCTGCTTTTGCATTTTGAGGGAATTTGCCATGAGTGGTTTCCATGGTTACCAGGATAGGGCTGCTCTTGGAGTGGGAGATTTGCAGAGAGCAAATAGAAAAACCATTGCATCTGGGACAGAGTAAATGTGCTTTGTATCCATAATGGTCATTCTGCCCCAGTTAGAAGCTGATATGTAATTGGAAAAAGAGATTTCATTCTTAACCCCCTTGTCTTACTGTGAAATGTAGCGCTCTCCTTTACCATTAAGTCGTCTTAGCTCGCTGAAAGCACTGTGATTTCTGTGGTCCCTTGAGCATTAAAGGGCAGGAAACAGGCTGTGTTGCAAAATATGCTGCTAAACCAAGTTGTGCAATTTTCTTGTGTAAAAAGGAAAATGTTTTTTTCTTTGTTATTTAGTTGTACACTTCCATTTTGTTCTTTCCTCCAAATAAAATGGAGGAAAAGACAGGAGCAGTGGCTCTCTCCTTGCCTTTGCACTCTTTGGTAGCATTGTCAAATACTTGAGCCCCTGAGCAGCTCTTGGTTGAACCCAGGAATAATGTTGGGCACATCTACAGTGGTGCAGGGCATGCACAAAAATCTTCTTATGAAGTAGCTGCATTGAAACAAAGTTTGTTATGAACCCGAAGCCGGCCTTGTCCCGTGACTGTCTCTGAAGAACCCACTGCCTCTGCTACAAAATTTGAGGAAGCCTTCACCACAAATGCAGAGGGTGAAT
The DNA here is from genome assembly GCA_013400435.1 of Pycnonotus jocosus. NCBI lineage: Eukaryota > Metazoa > Chordata > Aves > Passeriformes > Pycnonotidae > Pycnonotus > Pycnonotus jocosus. The sequence goes on along the minus strand of VWYP01032555.1, from coordinate 58,517 downwards.
TAGCATGTCTTTCTGAAAAGGTCAGTACAGAGGCTCTGCACACACTTGTAGCCTGGTGGGAAGAGCTGGGAGGTAACTGAGCCACCCTTTACAAAAACTTTTTATTCTGGAGTGCTAATTGCCACTCAGGTAACTTTGGTTAAGGCTCTCCTGCAAGTCCTGACAGTAGGGGAGAGAAAAACCAATAAAGAAAGCAAAATCCTACATTAGGAATTAAACTTGGTGGCTTCTCTTGCTATCTTCCTCCACAGATTTTAATTCTTTGCCACTTTAATGCAGAATCACTTATCTGAGCAAGCATCAACACAATTTTCAAGGTGAGTGCAGCTGCATCTCGTAGATGCTGATAGAAACACTCAGGGGACTAACTGATGATCCAGGCAAGACTATCAAAGGATTTATTCTAATTTGTTTTATTTTCATTAATTTTTATAAATCCTTCAGTTAACTATAGTAAAAAATGAGCCTTTTGGCTAAATACACATAAAAATCCACCCCATTTTAAAAACGTACTTTTTCTTATAAAGCCCAAGTTGCAGATGTCTTTTTGTTTGTGGCTTCTACAGTAGATTTCTGCAGTACTTGAGAAAAATAAAATGAGTTTGTGATAGAAGAAGCAGCTAACAATTTAGGGGAGCTTACCAAGCTGTAGAACATTGCAAATGGCAATAAATATTCAAATCCCAAGGCAAGATATTTCCAAGCTTCCATATTCCAATAAAATTCTTAAAATGAATGCCTTGCTATTTATAGATAAGATATTCCATAAGATATTCTATTTAATAGCATGCTCTTGTACTGCTGCCAGGGCTGAAGAGTCGAGGGATTGTTGGTCATGATGGATCAGTATCAGCCCAGCAGATCCTGCTGTGATGCTTGGCCACCACAACATCCACCTGCCAGCCACAAGGTTCTGACAGGGCAGCAGCCCCTTGCTGAGGAGAATTTGTGACTGATATTTATTGGTGTTCCTAATCACCTGACACATATGCTTCTTGTATCACTTTTTAATGGTGCTGGCAGTTATAGGGCACAACTGTAGCTGCACCAAATTTGGAGAGAATTTTGAGATATGCAGTAGTAATTGTGTGTGTGCCTCTGTCAGCTAGCATTTGCCTGGCTCCGTGGTGTTCTATCCCTTTCACTTCACAAAAATAACCCCTTGCAGCTTTGCCTTCCTCCTTGATACTCGTGCAGCAGTTCTGGAAAAATGTGGGTCTCTTCTAGTTCCACAAAAATTAAGCTGGACCTTCAGGAACTGGTAGTGGAGGGTACAAAAA